>VUQG01020323.1:8839-28425 GCA_015106755.1 Etia nguti
GAAAAGAAAATATATTACTAGCTCCTTAATCATACAAATTATGAAAAAGGTTGTTTAAATCCAAATTCCAGTGACCATGAAAGAGATGATAGATCAACCTCAATGAATATATGAATTAATCTGCCAAAGCTTCCCACTTTAATCAACATTCTTCAACTATTTTTAAGCTCACTGCTCATTTTTGGTTCACCAAACTTTACTGTAAATGCTGTTTTTTGTGTGTTAAATGACCAAAATCAAGTTAATTACGGTCAATTTAGTAAAAAGGAATATCATCAGTAAAATTAGTTGTCATGGTAACTACTTGCGCACCACAATGGGTAAAAAACAAAAACAATTTCAAACTAAAAACTATAGATTTACACAAATTTATTGCCAGGATTATACATTTATTACCAGGCTTAAAATATTAAGAAGCCACATGATATCAGATCTTAACCAGCAAATTATGAAAACAGCTGTCAACTGACAGCTATGTAGCATCTGAATCTAAATTTCTTTAAATTTTTTATTATTTTTTTTTATTTTTGGATGAAAAGCAAAACATTGGCATATTTCACTTTGGTGGGTTTCTGGTTTGGTACACAATGTGCCTTCAATGTGTGGTCTCTTTTCTGGGAACTGGGAAAAATGGGTGCAGACTAGAGACAAGCCAGTACTCTAAAATGAACAAAATATTCTACCACTACTTGCCTAAGCTGTAGTGCATGCCCTATTTACTCTGCAGATGTGTTTTTCTTTTCTTTTTGAAAATAGCATTTAGACCTAACCACAGGCAGTGTTCAGTTTTAACTATCATTTCGGGTTTATAAAGTCAGTGCTTCAGTCCCTGGGTCCTCTAATCTTCATGCTGAACTATCCTTTGGCAAGACTCCAGCCTATTTGCCATTTACTATAGCTTTGCTTAAATATGTATATGTTTTCAGCAGGGTTGCTCTTGGAAAATGAAATCAAAACTCTGCTTTGCCTCCAAATGCAAGCGTATGAGACTAGATAAAAATATCCCACTGCTGTCATATCTCCTGAGACTGTAGTACCTGCTGTCCATTTAAACTCCCACAGGTGCTGAAGAAACAGACGATGATAAGCTGTGATTATCTAATGCCGGTGTTCACCCATACCATATTTTCTGGCTCTACTTCCACCCTTTTTCTTAAGGGCTAGACCACATTTATTTTTTCTAGTTAAATTAGTCCACCAGTTTTCCTAGAAAAACGTAAAATATGCCAGTTTCATCTTATCAAATGTAGCCAGTTCTATGTTTGGTATTTATTCTAGCAAGAGGGAAAGCAAGAAAGGTAGCTTGAGTGACTTTTTCTTTTTTGATTTTTCACATACAGTGTTGCATAACTGTTAGGGTATTGACAGACTGGTGCTGGTCAGTTGTTGTTGTTTTTCTCCTTTCATGTCCGGGGCGGAGCTGCAGCAGGTAAGGTCGTCTCCCAGCGGTCCTGGATTGCCTTCATTAGATCGGCGTCGGTACAGACCAAATGTGACCCACTTAGACTGATTTTTAGTTTCAATGTCATTATCTTTCTTTGAGTTATTATTATTCTGTGACTAGTTAGCTAACATAAATTAATATAAGGCTATTAGAAGCAACCAACCAACCAACCACATGACATCACGTTCCGTAACGACAGAAGATGGCGCTAAACATCATTTACTTGATTTCTACAAAGGCAAAATAATTTAACCCATTTTAAGCCTTAGACTGGAGATAACCTAATGACCAGAAATAGTTCCAGCACATAGAATTTATAGAACAACACATAGAACAATTGTCAGGGGCTTGTATGTAAAATGCAAACTGGTACGTATAGAAGCAACCAATGGTATTCTAGTATTTCTAGACTATCCCAGTATTAAGATGTCTATCCTCATGAGGTTGATGTCAGCAAGTAGCAATTACAAGGCATTAGTGCCAATGAAAAACATGTTTTTTTCATTTTTTCTGTGCGGAAATAACTCCTGTCAACTTCTCCCTGATAATTGCAGCATACATGCCATTAACCCAGAGCACTGTGCTGTTGCAGACTTTGACAAAGGCTGAATAGAAAGCAAGCAGTTTGACACTAACACCATCAGACGTGTACAGTATTGTTGCAGTGGTCATAACAAGCCAAGACCTGTAAATATTAACAAGCTTTGACATATTTACTACACCACATGCTGCTCCAGCCTCTGGCTCATGCCATTGTCATGCAAAAACCTTTTTTACAACTTAGGAGCAGCACATGTTTTTGAAGTCTGCTGATGGCTGTAAGTGCAGTTATGAGACTATAATTTCATATATTTTGCAAATAATACATTTTCACCAGACAGTAATGAACAGATAGAGGGAAATGTGGTCAGACAGGAAAACCAATGAATCCTTAGTACACTATGTGCTTCTGCAGATGGGGCTGTGTAGGTAATCAGTTCATTGCCCGACTGTTAAAGTAAATGTTTTCTCTTCTTTTTCTCTTCTGCTATTACTTCTTTTTTGTAAATACACAAACATTTTGAAAACCTCCACCCACACAGGATTAGTATTTCTAGGTCAGAATCTCTTTTTTTCTCCCTTTTTTGTTTGCTCTAAACAGATTTCAGTGAACTGTCTTTAAAGGTTAAAAGTTCAAAGTTTATTGAGGATACCATTATAGGTTTTAATTGCAGACATTACTCCTGACACAGCACTCTGTCGCATAATACATATATCTCGCACATACCTCTTTTCCACTGGAACCTACAACCAGTTCCAGACATTTCCACCCAAAATAAATAGGCGCTGGTGCACCTACTTGGCTGTTGGCACCAATACAGCACCACAAAAATGCTGGGTCCAAAGTTGGATCCACTGAAATTAACGACTATAAAGAGATTTACTAAATACAATGCAGTCCACAGATCATGTTTCCACTATGTAAGATAGCACTTTGAAAATGTGTGAAGATTCTCAAACATTATTTTGACCATACTGGTGGACAATAGTTTATGTCCACTTGACCCAAAGAATAAGAATTTTAAAAAAATAAATATCCGCAATCTTGGCAACTATTTACATAACATAATTTAAAGTTGAAGCTGCAACACTAAATGAGAAGCACTTCTTAAAAAAGTTTACCACAATAAAGACACATGAAATGAAAACTTGACTCAGTGCTGAAAATGTTAACAGTACCTGATGAAGATTGGTTTCGTTTAGAAATAAATAATAAATAATAGGGTTAGAACTATAAGAGGCATGCTTCCCCTCACACAAAACGATGGCTCACTACCTATGCTTGCTCAGTGTTTTATTATTCTATACATATAAAGTGTATAGAATAAAGAATAGTATGTAATAAATGCTTGTTATGCTTGTATAATGACAATAAAGTGTCTTGAAGATAAAAATCAACACAAAGATCTATGGAAAGCATCCTACTTAAGAGGCAAAATTCAATTGGTAAGTGCTTGTATCTGTTTATAGGATGTTTTCAGCTGCTCTCATCTAATTCTCTGATGATACTACGTGATGAGCGAGGTTGCTCAGAAATTAGTGATGTAACCAAACACCTCCAGGCCAGCAGTATCTCCAGTTTTGCATTCATGTGCTGCCACGTGGACTCGCCCTTTCTGCCATGTGACCTTCTGCCTTTTTAATTTCTCTGAGGTCTCCGCCTGGCTCTGCAACCTTATCATACTTCATGTCCATGGATACAAGTAGCTAAAGTATCACACACCAACACGAGACCCAGGTGTGCAATATGACCAGAGACAGGAGCCATAAAGCAGCTTTATCATGATTATAATCCAGTGACAGAATGCATCTGTTCACACTGCACCTCTAAAAACTCCATCTGCAATGCCCTAAGGCAGCTGTTACAGTAACACCAAAGTGTTTTGTGGTATATTTAGCTAATTTTTCAGGGAAGCCAAATCAATTCCAGTCTTTTTTTTTTCTTCTTTTTTTTTGAATACGTTGTATATACAGTGTAAAGTGTATATAAATTAAAAAATGTAGCCAATTAGATGAACATAGACACATTTGTTTGGGAGCCACATTATATAACAATATTTGGATGTGGTTGGGTGAGTGCTATGTTATCAGCTAAACCTAGCAAGTTTAATTACCAAGCTGCATTCATAACTGCAATTAGTAAACATGCACACGAGCTAGTTAGTGCTAAGTATCAGATTGAAAAGAAATACTAGAATTTCATCCCCCAAACGGAAGAACACATTTTTCTTAGCAGGGCTTTACCCAACAGCAGTCAGCTGTAGCTTCATATGTGAGCATTCAGGCCAATCAAAGCAGCCATGCCCATTATGCCTAAAAAAAATGCTGTGATAAATCAATTCTTACCCAAGCCAAGCTGTTCAATTCAGTGCTTATTTTGAAGTAGTACAAGGAAATAAATTATAAGTAGATCAGTTTAAAGTACTGCAAGTTGTGGAAGAAGTAGCAGCGACAGTGAGGTGTTAAAGAGCTGCAGGGAACATCCTGCAAATCTCCAGCTTTTCTGCCAGGTAACCAGTGTTTGACTATACCCTGCTGTTTGTAGACTCACACCATGTGCAGCATAAATCAGTGCTCACAGACGTCCTAATTAAAATGTAACAGCTTGTTTACCATTATACTGCATGCTACAATGTGTAATTACAGCTATCACAAAATCAGGTATAAAAGTTTACTTTCAAGTGTTGCAACTTGACACCTTATTGTTAGTTAACCTTATTAATGTTATGTACTTATTATTTATCATAACTGTAAGGTTGGCATATTTCATGCAATGACACAGTACCATTGTAAAAATGTTTACAACTTTTAGCATGATTCATTTATTAATAAGTCTTTAAAAATACACAGCTTCCTTGAGGTCTTAAAGCACACAATTGTTTGGACCCCTGACAGGATCAAAGAGAAAAATGCGAAGAAATAGGGTTGAAAAAGATTAATAGCTCTGCACACTAATGAATAACCAAAAGCTCGGATTCATAATTCTAGCTAACTAGATTGGTTACTGATTGGACACAAGTATAATCTTTTGCTGCAGTGAGCCAATATTCAGCTCTCTTGAAGCTGAGCCGGTGTTGGAAAATCTTACTATTATTACAATTTATCATTTTAACTTAAAAATCATGGCTTACTTTAAAAAACTAATTTGCAGATTTGTGACATTTAAACTAGTATCCAAGCAATCGATGGCTGGTTATGCTTTTTTTTTTTTTTTTTACCACCAGCGTGTTTACATGTACTTTGGTTCTATGCTGTTTTGTAAGGCACCAATCAAAATTATCTGTAAGACATAGATGTAAACAATTCTGGGTGCACTCAGATTATTAGTAGGTGCTCAAGACACAATGGATTTTGCTAGGAAAATAAGATGCAAATGTAAAATTTGTTTATGCAGATTCGTTTATCATTTAGAGCTTACCTTATATGGGCAAATTGTCTGTGTAGTAGCATGTAGGCCATTTTCCATTTTAAATGATGATCTCGACCGATGCTGCCAAAGTAGCTTTAGTAATTAATGATTTAAAAATGCAATGAGACCCACAGACTGCAGGGACACAGGCACCATGAAGTCACACTTTAGTTTATGGACTTGAAGATTTTGCCTGTAACCATCTTCATCTTTTGGAATCAGAAGTTACTATATTTGGACAAGAGGGCAGAGTGATATGTTATCAGCTACTGTTAGCAAGAATGGTTAGCAAGGTGCATCCACAGTGACTTTAAGAATAAACAGTTTTTTTCCTATAAATTTTAACATTGGGGACTGTACCATTTTTGGAGCCAGCATCAAGTTTACTTTCCTTCCCTTGAGGCTGCTGGATAATTAGATTCAAAATTATAAGAGTAAAATACTGAAAAAAACCAAGCTGGTCTATAAAGAAGCCATTAAACTGAAATCGTAATCTCTTAATCTCTTAGAATACAAGTGTATGATAATTTCACCAATGGGTGGGCAGTAACACATACACAGGTCTACCACGTCTGAAACATTTTTAGAACATTTTCCCTCCCGTGAGTCAGTGCTGCCCTTCAGCTGAATAAAAGGTTGTCTATGTGATCACATCAAAATAAATGCACTCACATGGCTATATGAAGTCACGTTATTACAGGCACATGTAAAACAGGGGTACTGACTCATATTCTCGGTCCCATTAAAATCCTTCAAACAATGTGACTCATATAATGATGGTCCATGAAATATCAGCTTATGCATTCACTGTTAATGGGGAGATATAAAGGAATGTATAAAGAGTGTTGGAACTATATACACTGCTCAAAAAAATTAAAGGAACGATTTTTAATCAAAATATGGCATCACGTCAGTTAAACGTCTGGGATATTAATCTGGTCAGTTAAGTAGCAAAGCAGATTGTGAATCAGCTCCAACTGCTTTGGTGTTAATGAAATTAACAGCAGATGTACTAGAAGAGCAACAATGGGACAACCCTCAAGACAGGAATGGTTTTACAGGAGTGTTTACAGGAGTGTTTTTTCTTTTCACTGTTTCAGCATTTGGCTAGAGTCAGTGTCGCTACTGATAGCATTAGGTGATACCTAGACCCTACAGAGGTTGCACAGGTTGTCCAACTTCCATCTCCTCAAAGAAGGCAAATCAGTATGTGCCATTGCCAGAAGGTTTGCTGTGTCTTCCAGAACAGTCTTAAGGTGATTCCAGTAGACAGGTTTCACTCTAGGAGAGCTGGACAGGGCTGTAGAAGGCCCTTACCTCATCAACAGGACCACTATCTGCTCCTTTATGCAAGGACGAACAGGACAAGCACTGCCAGAGGCATACAAAAAAATGACCTTCAGCAGGCCACTGCTGGTATGAATGTCTTTAACCAAACAATCAGAAACTGACTTCATGAGGGTGGCCTGAGGGCTCCAGTGGGCCCTGTGCTGACTGCCTATAGAGCCCGATTGGCATTTGTCATAGAAGACCAGAATTCACATGCCCACCACTCCCTGCTTTTCAAAGATGAGAACAGGTCCAACCTAAACACATGTCACAGACATGCGAAGGTCTGGAAAAGTTTTGGACGATGTTATGCTGCCTGTAACATCATCCAGCTTGACCCTACACTGGTGCAGCAAATCCTGGGTTCCTCCTAATGCACGGCAATGCCTGGCCTCATGTGACTGGAGTATGCAGGCAGTTCTTGGAGAATGAAGGAACTGATACCACTGGCTGGACCCAATGCTCTCCTGACCTATATCCAAAAGAACACCTCTGAGACATGATGTTTCGGTCCATTCGATGTCGCCAAGGTTGCACTTTAGACTGTTGAGGAGCTCAGTGATCCACTCGTGGAGATCTGGGAGGACATTCCCCAGGACACCATCCATTGTCTCATTAGGAGCCCGCCCCCAGGCATGCGTACAGGCACATGGGGGGCCATAACAACAATTGATTACCATTTTTGGTTGCTCCAATGAAATTTTGCCTCATTTGTTTCACTTCTATGTTTGGGGTATCTTTGAATTCAGCCTTCTGTAGATTAATAATTTTCATTTCCTTAAATGATATGGTGTCCTTTCATTATTAACACATTATCCACTCTATACCAGTTTAGATATCCAGCATATTTTTTTTTCCATTGAGATCTGATGTGTTTTCAAAGTACAGTGGTTAGCACTGTTGCCTCACAGCAAGAAGGTGCTGAGTTCAATTCCACCATGATGCTGGGGTCTTTCTGTGTGGAGTTTTTCTCCCCATGTTTGTGTGGGTTCTCTCCGGGTACTCCAGCTTCCTCCCACAGTCCAAAGACACGCACTTAGTGGGGATAAGTTAATTGGAAACTCTAAATTACCCATAGGTGTGAATGTGAGCGCGAATGGTTGTCTTTGTCTATGTGTTAGCCCTGCGACAGACTGGCGACCTGTCCAGGGTGTACCCCGCCTCTCGCCCTAAAACAGCTGGGATAGACTCCAGCCCCCCTGTGACCCTGAAAAAGGATAAGTGAATGGATGGTGTTTTCAAAGATTTCCTTTAATTTTTTGGAGCAGTGTATATAGCTTTCCAGTGACACTGAGAGAAACTTTAGAAATATGATTATTGATGTTTGTGTAAAAGTCACAACTTATACATTATATTCTGAAATGATAATAAGAATGCTGAATACATTCAAGAAGAAATAGTGGAAAGTTTATAAAAATGCATGGCTTGAAGCTCTGTTTGACTGGTGAAACTCAGAGGAAAAACAATATAAAAAGGAGGCTGCTGTGTCCTGTGCCTCCTGCTGAATGTGCCAGTAGTCAATTTCAGAGGAATTTACCCTCATTACCCTCTGAAGCCTTCATTACAGCACAAAAACAGAGAGAAGAAACAGCAGCAGAAGAAGTCTAAGAAGAGCTTGTGTCTGACCAGTGGGTTGTTTGTTTGGAAGCCAGAGAAGTAAAGAGATGTACCTCCTAAATTCTTCAGTAAAGCTGCTGCAGAAGACTGTGGTCGTGCTGGCAGCTCCCAGGTATGAATGTCTCCAGTCACCACAAAAACCTCCTGGATTAGTTTTTATATACTGTTGTGAAATAAGAAAGAACTCAGGTTACGTGTTGTGGGCACAACATTTACACAAAGATTTGATTTCTCATATGATTATATAATGTTGTTTATAATGTTCTTCATTCTTCTGTCATGGGAAGATTGTGATAAAACCCCAAACCACACACTACTTTCACATGTTTGTTACATGAAAAGGTTTGCTAACAGTCTGGTTTTGCAATAACCAACTCATTATGGCAACATGGTGTCTGGCCTGTGGTTGATTCCAGTATTTCTAGCGTGTGACCAGAAATGAGAAGAAAAAAAACAAAAAGTGAAAAACACAAGTGCATGCAAGGAATATTGTAATAGAGATTTTGGGTTGCATAATGACCAAATTACTAGGGACAGACATCAGTTCCTTTTATGATATTTTGATCTCAATTTTAAGACAAAGTGGCACCTCTAATTCACATTCATAAACACATGCATGCACACACGCACATATGCACAGTAGCGCCTGGGTCTCTGCTCTCGGGCTCAGCAGGCAGAACTGCCTTGTCATCATAAAACAGTCATGGCATCTTGGTATTTTCTGGCATTTTGTCCTGATCTCTTGTGTAACAGATCCCTCAGGGCTGTTATTTTTCAACTCATACAATGGGTCATTTGTGGCAGATGGAAACACAGCATACTGGTGTGTCTTTGCTTAATAATTGTAATTCTTTGTTAGCATCTCAGTTGAACTGCAAACAGATAAGCTGGTAATGTAGATGTTCCTTTCTGTACATCTAACATCTGTTTATGCTGTAAGAAATAAGCAGTCATCATCAGCTCTATGGTGAATAAGAGAAGAGTTATGGTTCCCAGCAGGCTATTACCACATAAACACTGGTAGCACAGCAGCATTTAAAGTATTCAAGGAAACACCCACAGAAAGCATTTGTTTTTCCCCTGGTTCTTGACAAACACATCAATTTAAAGTTAAAGGTTACAGAGGACAACATAATGTGAGCTATAGGAAAATTTGAGATATGCTGACAATGAAATGCCAGGCCAGTATTATAATATCCATCCATCCATTCGTCCATTATCTACCGCTTATCCTTTTCAGGGTCGCGGGGGGCTGGAGCCTAACTATTATAATATAATAATGTAATTTTGTTGTGCTTTTGGCATAATGAGAATAAAAGATTGAGATAAAAGATTCTAATTTAGTACTGGCCCACAGGACCTGTTATGGAAAACCCATTTGATGAAGCTCCTAGCACACACTTTTTATGCTGATGTTAGTAAATCGTCAGTTCAACAAAACAACATTGCCACAAAACGCAACACAAATGCTTCTGTCCATACAGTGTGTGTTGTAATTGTAGCAAGATTCAAATCTATCAAAAGAGTTTTCAAAAAGCTGCTTTGAAACTTTGAAACTTAGATAACTCATTTAGTTTAAGCATCTTTATGTTTAACTGTTTTTAACTAGTAAATCAGGAAACGTTGTGAAGTTATTTTGCATACACCCATTGGCAGACTATTTTGTTTCAAATGACCAAATCACACTCTAATAATCAGTGCTGTTCTTAGAGGGTTATTAGCTGTTATCAGAGCGTATTAAACATATAGATATCACGGGTTTCAAATGAATGATGACGTTTCAATAAAGTCAGTGAAAAGCTCTTGGTGACATTCGACATTCAGTAAGCAGCTCTCTGGTCCCTGTGGTTCACTGTGCTGCTGCTGCTGTCTGATTTACAGCTGGACTGTTTATAGGACCTTGAAAGCAGACATTGGTGAGCCCTTAGTTTTGTTAAAAAGTAAAAATAAAAATAAAAATTAATGAATAAAGTTAATGAATCTGAAGGTGAATCACATGAGTGAACCTAGGATGCTGCTTAACCTTTTCTAACAGTGAGGGCATCATGTATGATTCTTGTGGCTGTCACAAATTATTGAGTCAGTGCGAGTCTATATTTAAAGCGTTTTTCATCAGTGACCTCTGCAATGGTGGATATCAGGAAACGAGCAAGATGTAAACTAATAGTTTAGATCATTTAAATAACTGATAGCATTCAAAACAGTTGTTTTTTTTTATTTTGAAAATAGCATATTCAAAAAAGAAGGATTCAGGACGTGGGCCAGCTGTCTTAATCCAATACTGTCATGTTTTGTGGAAACAGGAACCAGGTTATTTGCACTGATTTATTAGCATTTTTATGCAACTCAAACCACAAATCACCTTTTACTGTTGTGGATCACTTTCAGGAACTTATTTTTAAATGGCCCATAAGCTTATGTAGACAAAAACTTTATTCTGGTCACACACTTGGGTTGAGATAGTTATCTTAAAGCAAACTGTTTGCTCTTTTTTGTGAGCATCAGTAAAAGCAAAGCAGTATACTTGCTACTGTTATGAGAGGATTTCTGTGCTTACTCACAGTCTTTGTGGTTTTCTACCTTATTGGAGTTATTTAGAATGATGGATGAAAAGTGCAGGTAGTCTGAATATGGTGTGTCTTCCTGAAACACCTGGCAGAGTTTAGTCACATTGGAATTCAGCCCTTTTTTCCCCCACTATTCAGCTATTCTAAGTGAATTAGATTTTATTATTATTTATTTTTATTTACAGATACCTCTATGAAATGACAGTAAATTACTTTAAAAGTATATATTAAACAGCTATCAATTCATATATAAACTGCAAAAGTTGTGCATGTACATACAATCAGACAAGAGAACCACGGGGATTTAGTAACGAGATCACACGTGTGTTCTGCCAAGCAGCACTGACATGATGTTATGTAACTTATGACACACACATGCGCACACACACACAGACAAAAACTACCAAATACAAAACATAACTAACTGTTCAACATGACCAAGGGGACCGAGGCAGATATGCAGTCTGGTGAAGACCATGCTCTTTCCCTCTCTGCTCCACAGTAACAGAAGGACACATGGAACAGTGTGTTCAGATGAAAATATGCTCCAGTTAACAATACTCATTTTGCAAGTCCAAAACTCTACTAACTTGGAACATGAGAACATACACCTATGCAGTCATCTTCTCACCAGCCAGTATCAACAACTTGCTTTTCTTTTATAGTCCGTCGAGCATGTGACACCGCCAACCTCCTCTTATCTCAAGAGATGTACAACAGAACGGTAACATGGTTACAACATGAGTGATCTGGATGGGAAAAAAAAAAAGCTATAGATGGATTAGATAGTATGCATGACTGTGCAAAACTCTTTTTATTTTGTTCCCAAGGAGACAGACTTTCTTGTACTTTTTAAAGCAGTCTGGAGCTATTTCCCATTTTCTTTGCAAAATATAAAGAAATCTGGGGTGGCAGTACTGTATATGGAGATTATGCTTTACACATCTGATATCTGCCCATTTACTCACTTTTAATCTAATTAGCAGGTGGAGATGAACCTGCATTCGAGGACACCTATGGGACACAGATGCTAAACATCTGGCAGCCTCAGATGGCAACAGTAAAGAACTCAAACATGTGTTTAGTTATACTGCTTAGTGTTAAATACAGAAAAAAGAGACATACAGTAGGAGATCAGTAATTTCTGGCACTTCAGTGAGACGAAAAGAGCTCTGTTTTTTTTTCATTCAAGGACACATTGATCCAGGGTTTCATAATCCTTGAAATGGTCTATTTTTGTGTGTGGGGGACACATGCCTTACTAAATAAGCACATGTCTGTGTATGGAGCGTTGCTTACGTGTGCTACATGTCCTTCTGTCTGTTATTCTTGGCTACAATGCTTAGCCATGTGATGGCCATTTTTCCTACAAAGCTGCTACATGTCAGTACATGTCCACATCTTTGGTCTTGTACTGACATGTAGTCCATGCACACTAGGTAAAAGTAATACATCAAGATGACACCAGCACGTCAGCAGCAGCTGCAATCAAGTGAATTAACACCCAGCTTTACACCTCTATAGTGCTCGTCACACTCTTTTCTTTTTTGTGTATGCTTTAGGGCACAGTACATATTGTAATAAATCCACTGTACCCACTGTATAACTGGAGATAAAAACTGAGTTGGAGTCGGGGAACACCAAACACGAGCTAAACATAGTGGAGCTGGAAAGGCTTCAGTACAGACTTTCTCTGTACTAGATCAAACCATTTTTGTGAATCCCTGCTGTAATGATTAGCACTTTGGCCTTCAAACCCAGAGAGCTGTGTTCAAATTTTAGTGTAACCTTGGAGATGTATGCAATAAAAATCCTTACATCGAAATCTGAAAATTTGAAAGGATGTTTTCTGAGAAATACGTTGGAAAAGATGTACTGTATCATAGAGAGAACCTAGAAGGCCATCCTAACCCTGACCTATTTGCAAGATTCCTTTCAAGCAATTTTACATATTATATCAAATACAAAACCATCTAGTCTGAGTTTAAATTGTAGCTGAGTGATGTAAATGCGTAAATATATGTAAAGCGTGGCTAAAGTGGTACATACTGTACATGTGCACAATATGATTTAAAACTGCCATGTACTGCAATGAGCAACGCTTCCCCAATATACAGGTAACTGCATCAAGAGACAAGTGCAACCCTTAACTACAAAGCATACCAATCAGAAGGATGATGGTTCTGTCCCTGGCCATTCCAGTCCATGAGTATCCTTGGGCAAGATACTGAACTGTGAGTTGCCTTCAGTGTATCCATCGGAGTGTGAGGTTCAAGGTTCAAGGTTCAAGGTTCTTTATTCGTCACGTGCATAGTTATACAAGTATAACACACAGTGAAATGTAACCAATTCTGCTGTCGTAGACTATAAAACTAGAGGATTTTGGAATGTAAACCAGAGCAAAAAATAAGTAAAAAACTAAAAAGGTGCATAGTCAGAGCGGAGCGGTCAGGAAGGCGTCTGGACGTGGCCACGCCATCTTATCACAGTGTGTGTGCTGTGTAGTATAAAGCACTTGTATGAATGTGTGTGCGAATGATGCTTGTAGTATAAAACACTTTCAGTGGTCAGAGTAGAAAATGTCTATAAAAGTACCAGTCTGTTGAACAGAAACTGTGTTGTTTTTTAATTTAAAAAAAATCTATGAGCACTTAAGAAATCCAGACCAACTGGTCAGTCACAAGTTCACCTCTTTAATCCATAAATGATGAGACCGTGAGGCACTGTTGCTGCTGAGTGTTGGTGGAAAAGTGACAGGGCCAGACCTAAATAACTTCAGCCACATCAGAGGCATTCTCAGTCTGAGTGTGAATGCAGAGCTATGTGGCCTCATCACATGAGAGTTCCAGTGATTACAGCTCAGAAAGCATCCCTGACACAAGTGCAAAGACTTCTGAAGTGTGAAGTCATTTAGTATTTATTTGTTAGCCACATCAAAGACTTGGACAACATAGCTTTTGAGGACAGTCCCGTCAGTCAGCCACTGGGATGTGCTGAAAATCACAAACTTGAAATAAATTGCATTAAAAAAATGAAATTACATTTATGATTTAGCCTTGTCAATATATCCCCCGAGCTGCAAAGGATATGCAGACAATGAATGCAGCAACGCTGTATTTTATTAGTGTAAATTAGGAAGAATTTTAACTTAACTACTAGTCTACTAACAGGCCACAGAGGCAATGAGCCAAAAAGATATTCAAAAGGCTCTGCAAGCACACTCAAAGTGCTAAGTCACTATTTATCTATTTAATAACTCCATAAATGAAGTTTTGCTTCCATGTTGTGAAATGTATCTGCACATTCCAAATACATACAAACACAGTGCTAAATGAGGCTGTAGCTGCCTAACTTCCCTCCATCCAGCTAATGTTTATGCCTGTATTTAGTGTTAATTCAAACAATAGCTATGATATGTTTTGACTCCGCCCCGTTGTGGCTATCACCTTTGATGTTAGCAATTCGATAATTTGTCTTTGAGAAGTAGATTAGAAGGCAGATATTATATGATCTTGTAAATCTCGAGATATTCAACACTTTATATCACTTTATTGTTATTTAGAAGAACACACCGTCTTTTCTTAGAACAAGATCAGAATCTTGCCTGGAGGGTGTGGTTTCATGGTGTAATCTTTAGCACTCTAGACTTTGATTCCAGTAGTCAAACCCCAGTGGGGTATGACTATTATGATAGACATTTTTTATGGTAAATGTTAAGATTATAAATGCACCTGAATGATCCATCCATTTTGTTCCGCTTATCCCAGACTTTCTCTCGGACCGTGTACAGAGAGTTAGAGTGGGTTCCCATTTTTCCCCACCCTCAGCCTTAACACCGGCTCTCCACAAGGCTGTGTACTAAGTCCCCTACTGTACACTCTGTACACACATGAATGTGTCAGTACCTACCCAGACAACGCAGTCATTAAGTTCACAGATGATACCACCGTGGTGGGGCTCATTTCTGGGGGAGACGAGACGGCATACAGAGCTGAGGTTCAGAGGCTGTCAGATTGGTGTGTAGACAACAACCTGGACCTCAATACCACCAAGACAAAAGAGCTGGTAGTCGACTTCAGAAGGAGGAAGTCTGAGCTGCAGCCTGACAGCATCAATGGGGAGTGCGTGGAAAGGGTGTCCAGTTTCAAGTTCCTGGGTGCGCACATAGACACAAACCTCCAATGGAGCTCAAACACCTCGGCGGTTTTAAAGAAGGCCCAACAGCATCTCCATTTCCTGAGAATCCTCAGGAACTGGACTTGAAGAAGGAGCTGCTGATCATCTTCTACCGCTGCTCCATTGAAAGTGTGCTGACATACTGTATCTGTGTATGGTTCTCCAGCTGCACCATGGAACACAAAAAGGCACTTCAGAGGGTCATTACTGAAGGACCTGTACAGAACTCGCTGTCTCAAGAGGGCACGCAGGATCCTACGGGATTGTACGCACCCAGGACACCGGGTGTTTAAGCTGCTGCCGTCTGGAAGGAGGTTCAGGCTGCTGAGGTCGCGGACAAACAGACTAAAGGACAGCTTTTACAGCAGGGCAATAGCCCTAATCAATGCTAACAACTGACCTGACTGGCTACCTCCCTGGATTTCTGGGGGGGGACAATAACAATAATAATAATATAATAACAATGTGCAATAAAACATACACTCATACCATTTATTCATACACTCATTCTTTATATTTCTTCTTTCTATTTATGAAGTTAAGTTACTGTGTTGGTTTGTTTGTGTTGTGTTGTGTGTAGTGCTGGTACATTGTGCTGTTGTTCTAGGTATGACTGTGCAATGACAATAAACAGGTATCTCTCTCTCTCTCTCTCTCTCTCTCATTTACGGGTCACAGTTGGGTTGATACCTGTCACGGGTCCTGAATTATGTTTATAGTTATAATTTGGAAGAAAATTTGCCTTCTGGGGGGCAATTAGATCAAAACAGATTTCCTGTGTGTGTGGGTCCATGGTATAATGGTTAGCACACTGACCTGAGTTTAAATCTCAGTGGGACCTTTATTTCCTTCAGACAGATGTTTCATGTGGAAATTGAAACATGTCTTGATCAAAAATAAGAACTGAAAGCAAGCTTTTTTGTGAAGAATCAGCAATCATGATGGTTCCAAGGAAACCTTGAACCAGGAGAAGATAAGTGAATAACATGCCATTCCTTAAGTGTGTTATCAACAAACTGTTTTGAGCCTTTTTTTTTTAGACTTCTCATAATCTTGATCCCAGCTGTTCACAATCAATCTTGTAATACAAGATATATTTTATACTTTATATTGATCATATTGAAGGGAATACATTCTTTTCCTGGAACTAGATCAGAAGATTGCCACCAGGGTGTGACTCCATAATTAACACTCTGGACTTTGAATCCAGCAATCTTTGGCACATTCAAAGCCAAAATAGTCAGTTAGTTGTGCCTTTATTACATGTGATAACTGTATGATTACATCATATTGCAGGCCAAGACAAATTATCACACATTTAATATGTCCTGAACTGTTTAGCAAGTTTCTATATTTGTTTATGGACGTATTTATAGACTTGCCTTTTATCATTAGATCCCAGTTAGGACATCTAAAAGGTGATAAAAGCATCGATAATTCACAGGCATGTACTGTAATAATGTGCAGAGCAAGCAATAACCACCTTTCAGTTTACAGTGGAGCATAGAAAATGGTTTTATAGTCACCATTATTGTTTCTGGTTTGAGCTGGAACCTTTTAAATATGCTCTATTTCAATTCCAAATGTCTTAGGCATGGAGGAGCACAGGGAGTGACACTTTAAACCTGATTAAAGCAGTACTGGTAAGTTACCTATTGGGCAAAGTGCACCTCACCTCATATGAAGCTGAAACAGCAGATCATTAGGAGGGGAGGGTAGTGCAACACACTACGGTCTTAAAAATGTTATGAATTTAATATTTGTCTTTCAGAACATAATGATATTTGTGCAAAAATCAATGCTAATTTGTCTGATAGTTGCTGAAATATTTTATTATGGAAGAAAGTGGAAAGTGCTCAAGCATTAGACCTGTTTGCGATATGCATACAGGTCTAAACATAAGCAGGTCTAAAGCCAAAGTGTTGTGCATAAATGCCAACCCAGAGGCACCCATGACAGTGTACGGTGATCCCCTTGACAGTCTTGTCAAAAAGACATCACTGCGAGTCTTGGGAAGGAAAGGGGACAGGGAACATTTGCAAGACTGCAGGATCAGAGCAGTACTGTCTGAAAACAAATGTCAGACTCCATAAGAGTAGTGTCAAAATTTTTTCCATTTACAGATTGGAATGCTGGCAGGGAGACATAAACAAGATCAGAGTTTTTATAATCAGTGCCTAAGAAAATGATGCCACATCTTTTTGCTAGAAAATAAAAAACTCAAATAAAGACCTCTAGAAAAACATCACTACAATAAAATCAAAGAGCCAGAATGGAACAATACCACATAACAAAGATCACTCACAAACAAAGTTGGCCCAAGCCAAAGTAGCATTAAACTGTGATGGCCAAGGTGAAGGACGAGAGGCACAAAACACAGTCCAGGAAAGCCCCAGACAGGCTGCCAATGCCTTATGCCTCTCAACAGAGGATGAGGACTACCTAACATGTACCATAAGGTGCTCCCGGTCGACAGTTTGACCTGCACAGCAGACCAGACCTCTCTAAATTGTTCAAAATTGTCTAAATCTGTGATAAGTGCTTGGGCATAGTTCCTCTCAGGTCCTGAAGTGCTGTTCAGCAATTGATCCTGACCTCAAAGTAGTCAAGAAAATGCATGGACAAATATTGTTTTCAACATTTTTATCTCAAAACCTCTGGGGAAATATGAAAGTTATGGACTTTCCTTTAGTATAAAAACATTCACTGTTGTACTTAATTTATAATTAATAAATTATTATCATTATAGAAATATGGGAGAATGGGAAGCTCTTGGGGAAACATTTGTTGTTTAAAAAAGGGTATTTTTGGTATTGCACTTATTGTTTCATAGTTCCAAGATGTTGAAATCCCCATTAAACTGCCTGTGTCCACTGGAAATTAAATTGTTGAATTATTTATTTGGAGCTAGTTTTTATAAAGGGCAGTGTTTGTGATGCAGCCAGGAGAGCAGCACAGCTACGTATTCCCACTTATTCCTTGTGGTTGTGAAAAAGCCACTGTGGGGTTTTGGGTTTTTATTTATTTATTTATTTATTTATTTATTTATGTTTTTGGCAGTCTGGCTGAAGTGACCATGAATATTTCACAGCTGTGGTACTGATACCTGGATGAAGAGAGGATTTTAATTTCAATTCAACATCCTGTGGATTCAGTAAGGCTTGGAAATATTTTTATGTTTCCATGTCAGTGATAGCCATGGTCAGAGGCATTATGGTTTGTTTGTCTTGTTTTTCCTTCAGATCTGGCAAAACATTCATTTAGGTTCAACATGATTAGATTTTAGTGGTCAGGGTTACTGTGACCCACACAATACATTTTGGGCTATAACTACAAAATGTATGTTATTTTCAGCAAATAATTTACATTATATGGGTAACTTCTATCAACCATGTCAGCTTCAATGAGTTAATGTTGTTATACAATATTTTTCCATCCATCCATCCATCCATCTCCCTGACCATCTCTACTGAGTTCTAAAGTTCTCACTCGATCTGAAAGTTTGAGTCCAGGTTCAGTAATATAAAGTGATAAAGTATTCACTATATCTATAGGTTTAGGAAGACAGGGAGCTAAACCATAACTTTACTTGTTTTTACTTGTTGGTAGACAACTGGTTCTAACTATATATGATATTAGTACTGCTGCAACCCAGTAAACATGTGCAGGGATATTGGATTGGATTGTTTTGGATATGCCTGCCTCTTGCAACATAAAGTGTTGCAAGAAGCAGGAATTGTGCTCAGTCATAAAGAATTCTGCACTGTTCTTCCGTGTGTACTTTCATTAGTATGTCCTGTACTGACGCCATCTGAACAAACCACACATTCCTTGAACAGCACAGAATGATAAAAGCTGATTATTGTAAGAGTAATGATGAAAGTTCAGTCTTGGCTTTGGAGAACATTGGTTGGGATAGGGAATTAAATACAAATGCAGCACTTGCTCTTTTAAAGTCAAATGGAAAAATCAGCATTCCAGCCTGCCCACAAACTCACATGCTGATGTTTAGCAACTATAATGTTTACCACCTTAGTGTGCTAGCTTGTTTACGCTGTATAAAGTGCACTAAGCAGAGGACTCCAGCTAAGGGGGATGGACAACGGGATTTTTTAAGCTGATGGTAGCAATAAATAAATCATCACGAGATGGATTTATCCTCTGTGGACCATCAGTGCCTATATAAAAATAATGGAAATGCATCCAACAATAATTCTGTAATTCTCAGTGGGGAATAATTAGCCTTAACCAAGGTGGTGAACCCACTGACTAACCAACAGTGCCTCATGGAGAGACTCACCAATAACATCCTTCCTATTTTTCTGCTGTTTTCAAAAATAAGTTATGACTTCTTTTTTTTTAAACAAGTCATATGATACTAACAGTTTTATCTGTTTGCATACCTACCATACAGATTCCTGCCTACCTGGGCCCTCTTTCACAGAGCAGGTTCAACAGATTCTGAGTTGATTAACCCCCCCCCCCCCCCCACACACACATAAAA
>VUQG01020323.1:28445-52323 GCA_015106755.1 Etia nguti
GAAATTACAATCCCCCCCCCCCCCCCCCCCCAGAGATGAATGAAGAATGGGTTTTTAGCTCAAGGATTCATCATGGCAACAAGTAAATAAAGACCAGAACCGCCATTTCAGATTCAGAATCAGAATATTTTATTAATAGCTAAGCAAATGATGTGGTCACAGTTTCTCCAGGACAGTAAGAACAATAACTGAGTAAATTAAATAATATAAAACATTAAAATATTGCAAAGTTGCAAAATATAACCAAATATCCCAGTATAAAACCCAAATTAAATATATATGGTTGAAATTGAAGTGCCCCTTTTTTTAAACTGCAAATCTTTATTTCTCTGTAGTGCAAATATTAAGGGTGTGCAACTGCTGCACTGTGTACTGTGCATTAGATGGAGAAGTTGTACAGAGAGATGATTTTCTGTGTCGTTCAGTGGTGCATTTGGGTAATCTCAGTCTCTCACTGAACGTGCTCCTGTTACTGGCCAGCACATGATGGAGTATGTGGGAGGTCTACTCCACCTTAAGAGAGTCCAACTCCATCCCCACAACATTACTGGCCTTGCGGATCAGTTTATTTAGTCTGTTGGCATCTGTGACCCTCAACCTGCTGCCCCAGCATGCAACAGCATAGAGGATGTCACTGGCCACAACAAAGTCATAGAAAATCCTGAACATTACCCGACAGATGTTAAAAGACCTCAGCCACCTCAGAAAATAGAGATGACTCTGGCCCTTCCCGACTCTGGTGTTTTTAACACTGTCCAGTTTATTGTCAGTGTGTACTTTGGGGTATTTAGAGTCCTCCACAATGTCCACATTGACCCCCTGGATTGAAACGGGGGTCAGCGGTTTCCTAGTCCTCTGAAAGTCATTTCCTTGATCTTTATCACATTGAGCTGCAGATGATTCTGCTCACACCATGTGACATAGGAGTCAACCACAGCCTCGTACTATGTCTCATCACCCTCACTGATGCAGCCAACCACTGCAGAGTATTCAGAAAACTTCTGAAGATGGCCAAGTCTCTGTGAAGTGGCTGAAGTCTGTGGTGCAGAACGTGAAGAGGAAAGGGGAGATTACAGTCCTTGTGGTGCCTCTGTGTTTCTGAGCACCTTGTCAGACACACAATGTTGAAGACGCACATAATATTGTGGTCTTCCTGTCAGGTAATCAACAATCCAGGACACGAGAGAGGCATCACCCTGCATCGCTGTCAGCTTATCACCCAGGAGGGTCGGCCTGATGGTATTGAATGAAAAGTCAAACAACATGATCCTCACTGTGCTCACCAGCTGGGCCTAACTATGGTTATTTGAAGATTCAAACTTGACAATTTTAGATTTCAACATGTGGATCAGCAGAGTTACACCATAAAATGTTGTTAAGAGTACATTCAGACCTTTTGAACTGAACTGAAAATTATTCCAGTGGTTGTCGTCTCTGATTAATGACAGACTTCACTGTGCACTGTACCACTGCACATGGTTGAAATGACAATAAAGCCACTTGACTTGATTGAATCTAAATATCTTATTATATCTAAACAGGATTTTATATGTGCAAAGACATGACCTTATATAAATTAATGCGCTCCAGTATGTTCTTTGACATCGACTGCATGAATGGGGAAATTCAGTCCGTCAGCTGGATCAGGTGCAACAGGAGGGGAGAAACAGTTTTTGTGCATGTTAGGTTCTTAGTCTGTTACCCTGGTAACTGTTTATGTTAGCTCTTTTAATGGAACATAAAATCCAGAGTTTTCCTCAGTCTTAAAAAGCTCCTGCTTTTAAAAACACAGCCGTGGACTTATTCTGCATCCACACATTTCCAGAAAAGATGATTAGACAAATTATTTCCATTGTATCACAAATGAAATGTTCTAAACTTGCTAACACTGTTGTTAATGTTATCCTAAGTACTACAGTAATGTAGTTGTGGGTGTGATAAAATGTAAGGACCTCAGTTACACTTTTTTAAACCAACTAAAATGTCAGTCTATGGTAAAAAACCAACAGCCCATTTAGTTTTCATGCAGATCACCTTCATTGTTGCTAGCCTGTTAAACTGGAGGTTTATTTTTTTAGATGTACACTGACATCTAGTGGTTACAATGCAACAATACAACAATCCTGATAGCACGCAATTACAATGGAAGTTCTGCTCCAATGTTACATTAGAATGTTGCTTATGCAGTGATGCATTTGTAATTTAAAATGTTATATAACTGCATAATGACACAAATAACACCTACAGTAACAAACTGTGGATTGTATCAACCACATATTGTAGTATAAAATTGTATACAGTCTGCTAAATTGAGTTTTACTTGTAAACAGCTTTTCTACTCTGTGCACTTATAACATTTCAAACTACAAGCTATAGTCACTCATTCACACACGTTCCCTTAGCACTTAGTTATATACCTTCAGTCGCTTTCTACCACACACTCTAATCAATGAACCTGGGGCAATTTGGGGTTTAGTATCTTGCCCAATACTTTGATGTGCTGACTGTTAACAACCCACTCTACCTCCTGAGTCACAGCTGCCAAAAAATGTCAGCTTATTTACATGAAAATGAACAAATTTTCCAATTACTTTTATTTTTTTATTTAACTTTAGAAGACCAAACTGAAAAATCTTTACACACATTAACCAATATGTGTGTGATTTCCTCCCAGATCCTCCAGAGTACTACAAAAATATAAAATATTCAACTAAAATGTTATGACAGAAACCAAAAAAGAAAAATTTTTTTTTTTTTTTTTTACAGATCTTCTGTTTGGAGTAAACGGCCAGACTTTTCCTTGGAACTAACCAAAGTTACAGTTGACAAATTTCAAAATTAAGAATCATACATATCGCTCAGTGTCACGTTTCGTGAGCCTTTTTAGACACAGAGCACAAACAGTCACAGATAACTAAAATGATCTGATGGTGTTTAAACATAATGAGTATTTTTAGCTTTGGACCTAAAACTGGACTTTTTACCTGATCTAATGTTCAGAAATAGTCTAAATATCCTGTTAAATGAAAATGTAGCCTGAAAAACAGCAAATTGCAAAAATAACACCTATTAAACACTGGCTCTCAGTTTACAAAAGTTCTCTCTTTTTTCCATCAACATGTTTTACATCTGACAACAAAACAAAAAAGTAATAATTTGTCTCATGTGAGTGGATGATGCTGACAAAAAAAAAAGAAAAGAGATTTCATCTCTCCTGTGGCCTGAAATTGTACTGGAGCAAACCCTGCTTCACACCAGGATGTAATCGAAGTTAGCCCACCCTGAGAGGTGGAGCTACAAGGACAACGCCGTCACCTCTCACAAACAGCATGGGGATGTTTCTCTTGGTAGACTGAAATGAGACAAAGATTTACACTTAAAATATTTCATTCCTTAAAATATTGTATACACATAGCTTCTAATAAATGTGTTTAACAACAAAGACTTAAGATATTTTAATTTAAAATGTACTTGAATAACATTTTTTTTGTTTTTTGTTAAAGTGTTCCCTGTGATTTTCTCAGTAATGTTAACCCGTGTTAAAACAGAACAGGGTACAGACTGCATTTTTGAGGCCATGATTAAGGTTGGGCGATATGCAAAAATTTTCCAACCGACAACTGTCAGTCCGATAACCGACGATATATTCACGCATGTCAGACTTTTTGATGAGCAGAGCAATGTAATAGTGCACGGACTGATTTGCGCGTTTAGAACATACAAGACGCCCAGACATGGACAAACTAATTGTCAAATTGCACACTGGAGGAGAAGGCGCAGATAGAAATGGACTGTTACCTCAGCGAGGAGGTCGTAGACGGAGAAGACGATCCACTGGCTTGGTGGAAAATGCATGATAAACGTTTCCCACTGATGTCACACATGGCATGGAAATATCTGTGTATACCAGCCACAAGCACACCTTCAGCACTGCTGGTAATATTGTTAACCACTTCTGCACACTGCCTAAACCTAAACATGCTTGATTTCCTGTCAAAGAATTTATAAGTTTTGTTTGGAGAGAATATGTTAACTTCTTTTCTTGTTTGTTTCAGTATTATTATAGCTACTTTTTGGATTATTTATTTATTTATTTGAGATGCGCCAAATCGCACAAAAGACTGACGTCGGAGATTTATTTTTTTATGTTCGCTGGAAGAGACATTTTGATTTTTAACTTATTTGTTGTTTGGACGAGTGTGTAAGACAGCTAAACACTGGAACATCCTGTAAACATGGTTATAGTGGAAAAAAGAAGGCAGTTTCTCTTTATTTCCCTCCCCACCACTGTGTTTTTTTATTTAAATAAAATGCTTTTGTTTTTCTCTGAACATAGGCTACTGCCGTTCTTTCTTTCTGTTATGAGTTGAGTAAATGAATCGCTGCTGCATTTGCTCGGAGATGAAGGAGGGTGCAGTCAAAACAGCGCTATTATTTATTTCTGTTGACTGCTTCTGTTAGCTTCAACCAACAATATTAGCAAACTTACTCATGGGCAAATAAATAAATAAATCGCCCTTGTAAAAACGATCGACAATAGCCTCCAGCCTACCCTCGATAGTCGATATATTCGTCCAATCGCCCAACCTTACCCATGATATAACAAATAGTCAGTGAAATACTATCCATTAAGTACTGTCTGTTATCTGAATGACACGTTAATGCTTTTAAAGGTGAAACAGGTTAAATTCAGACCAATGCCACAACAGACCACCAGCACCTTAAACCAAAAGGGCATCGGGACTGGAAAGAAAATGATGCGGCACCTTGTAGAGTTCCTCATAAGTCTCCTCATCGATCTCCACTGTCGTCACAGTCTCCTCCACATCACCAAGGATCATGTTCAAGTGCTGATCATAGGCCTGGGACAAACAAGAACACATAAGAGTGTAAAGCAAAAGAGCACAAAAAAATTGAAGTTTTCAAAAAGTCTTCCTAGTGGCCAGGGTCACACCTGCAGCACTCAAACAAGAAAAAAAACAACAAAAAACAGCACAAAGCTCACATGAAGTCGGCCTCTGAGCTCGCGGTCATTCCTCATTTTGACATAGATTCGCTCATCTAGACTCAGCCTGATCAGATCAAGTGGCTCCTCAACTGTGTTTGTAGTTGGTTGCTGCAGTACACAGAAAAAAATGACACATGTATGCTTGACATATCAACAGGATATTAACATTCAACCACCTCTTTGGAGAAAAAACAAAATTGTATTGCTATTACATTTCAGCTTCCACTGTTTCTCAGTTCTTTTCCCCTTGATAATGTGGAACACATCAAATGTTTAGAACACTTTCTGCAGGATCATCGCCGATTTGCTTAAAAATGTTATGGTCTAAAGTTTGGACATATTTAATGATCGCTGTGTAATTTTAGCTCCATGTATTTAAAACTTTACAAGATACAGGTTTTTGTTTTTTGAAAAATATTCTGTCCATCCACTTGCTTCATGGTTTTTTTTCCTTCCACACTTTAAAATCTGAGGCAATATTTGTACATGAATATCCAAAAATAAAACAATCTACTGAAGATAAAAGCTGGAAACTTTCACTAGTGTTCCTTACCATATCTGCAATAAGGGCCAGATCATCAGACATCAAAAAATGCCTGGGCACTGGCTATATAATATATTCAAAAATGTAAGCACTCCTATATTGGAGCACACACTAATAAAAACAAAAAACAAAAAAATAGCGACAATTTCTGAATGGTATATAGTTGTATTTCACAATAATGTAAAATGAAACATGTAGAAGATTTTTTGTAACATGGTCGAGCAGGAGGCACACCTGAGATGCAATGACCCATTGCTTGTTCTGCCCACTCGCTTTCTTTGCAAACTCCTTATGCCCGAACCAAAAAAATGATTAATTTACTGTAATATAAATTTAAAACACAACTAATACCCCATGTATAAGGCTCTTCTGAAGTTAGCATTTTCTGTGACAAGAATAATCGAGTGATTGTCATTTCTAAATAACATAAGCCAGAAATAAATGCAGACCTTTCGAGCAGTTTCGGTGTAAACAGCCAAAATATTTGAGGTAAAGTGAAGAAAAGTTGTCTTCCACGAGTTCACTGAGTTTTCAATGAGTTGTTTAATGTTTAGCCCAAATAGTTGTGTACTGCAACTTAATTCAGAGACGCTACAGACCTAACTAACCCAACTTTAGACTAAAAACAGATAAAGAAAATTAAACGTGAACATACATTAGCGGTAATCCTGCGCTAATACGCTCTGCTCTGCCTGAAGAACTACTGCAAATCATACTGGCGGTAGCATGTACACGCTAGCCAAGCTAAGTCAGCTAGCTTTGACAGGCCCCTCCGCGCTGTTACCACATTTATTATGAACAAAGTAACACAATAAGCTCGTTACATCAAGTACACGAGTAAAACTGTCTCCTCTTCACCTCTGGGATAATTACACGCACGCTGTTAAAAGAACAACAGCAGAATTGGACGCAGCTACACCAACCTGCTCAACTTCGTCCGCCATGATGTTTGAGCCTGCGTCGACTGAACGAACCGGTGCGGAGGTTGCCAGGTCTGCGAAAAAACGCGTTTTCACACAACACAAAGCACGCCTCCTGGAAGAGACTGTAAACAAATAGGGGATAGGGTTACATTACTTAATTGCATAATTACTTTTTTTTTTTTTTTTACATCTTCAGAGGAGCAGAGGAGAATTTAGCTAGATAGCTTCTGTAGGCAAGGTGGGGGTGAGATTACATCAGGCATCTGTTTGTTTTCAATGGTGATGGACAGGTTTACAGTGGATGTCAGGCAGGAAACTCCATTAACTATGATCTTTGCAGATGACACTGTGATCTGTAGTGAGAGTGGGGAGCAGGAAGAAAGCCTGGAGTGTTGGAAGTATGCTCTTGAGAGAAGTGGAAGGAAGGTTAGAATACATATGTGTAAATGAGAGTGAGACAGGTTTAACAGTGAAGCTGCAAGGAGCAGAGATAGTGAAGGTAGATGGGTTTGCATACTTGGGGTTGACCATGGAAAACACTGGATCAAGAGGCAAAGAATAAAGTGCAAGCCAGGTTGACTGGGTGGAGACACATATCGAGTTCATTTGTGACAGAAAGATATCAAACAAGAGTGAAAGGGAAGTTTACAAGATGGTGGTGAGATTTGTTACGATCTATGGTTTGGAGATGGTAGAGCTAGCAAAAAGAAAGGACGTGGAGCTGGTGGCAGAGCAGAAGATGGGAGTGACCAGGACAGACAGGATTAGAAATGAGTATGTCAGAGGCTCAGGTCATGCAGTTTGGAAAGTTAGAGAGGTAAGACTGAGATGGTCTGGACATGTGATGAGGAGGGATAGTGCATATGAAGTCAATATGGAGCTACCAGGAATGAGATAAAGAGGGAGACCACAGAGAAGCTTTATGTATGCAATGGAGGAGGACATGCAGAAGGTTGATGTGACAGAGGAGGATGATAGGGATAGGGGGGAGATGAAGGGTGTTGTAGCAACTCCTAAAGGGAGTAGATAAAAGAAGAAGAAGAAGCAATATTTATTGTCTGACTTATTTTAAAATCCATGGTACACGTTCACAAATTAAATATTTTTTATTGTAATTGGTCTTGTAATTACTACTGTAAATTTGATTTACCCAAAGAAATATAATGCCATGAAATAAATTATACTAAAAAAAAGGGTGGCAACACTCATACGTGCAGGAGGGTGAAGTGCAAACCTGGCAACCCGAATGGGGACGCTAGCAGTTCCTCTGTCCTTTCTATTGCCCCTGTCTGCTTTTCCAGACTTTTCCATCCCCCACATCTCCGTACAGTGCAGCGGCAGATCAGAGGTAGGTTATTAAACATAAACTATATATAGATTTACATCATTTTTTCCGTTTCTGGCTCATTTCTTTACAAAATTTAAACCATACTGATGCGGCGTATTCTGTCTTGTTTTTCTGTTTTTAGTTAATCCAACGCAACAAAAGTTGACAGTGTCAGACCTTCGCATTAACAGGTCCTAGTGAGTTCATATTAAAACAAGCATCTAATACTTTTATATTACAGCTATAAGGCAAACAGTACAGATTCAATCCACAATATCGGCTTCTTTAAAGAGACTGTGCCCTTTAACTCTGAATTTATCCAAGTTATTGACTGACTTTAAAACTGCAAGTGTCGCAGTTTAATTCATAGTAACAGAGAACTAAAGCTGGTTTTACTGCATTAATCCAAGCAGGAAGGCATTCATTTCCGGACCTTATTCATTTTTATGACTTTATATCACTATTGTCACACTGGACAGGTGCCACGTGTAGGATGGGCATCTGTCCCACTTCATATTCAGCTGCGCAGTAGTAACCATTATAATTACTGTTGTTGTCATCGTCGTCATTGTTGTTCTCTGTCCCACATGTTGAGATAATCTCCCAAATTTTGCTCTAGTTTTCAAAGGTCAGAAGTGCAGAACAGACACTTTTCTAATGCATATAAAGAAAGTTGGCAAGGCTGAGCTCATGACTGAAGTTCAAGCGAACAATGCTGCTTACGCTATACCCAACAAGGAAAACTGTATATAGATATTGTTATACTCCCTCTGTGTGGCTCAGAAAGAAGTGTTCTATGTATATCTCTGACTGCATCCCCAGTAAAATACAGTAAAATCAAATTTATTTAGATTTGCAACATATCCTTTAAAAATTCCAGAGTCTTTATCCCACATAAAGTTTGTTTGGATTTGGTCACACTTGCCACATGTGACTACAATTAACAGTATTAATATTTCTCTTATATAGAAAATCTTTTTGTTTTACAAATAGTTAACTTTATTCACTCTTTGTCTTGTCTTATTTTTCTTCTGTGGGTTTCCTCTTTTTCCTTCTTCTTGTAAACGTATGTGTGTGATTGACTGCATGTGTGCGCCTCCTCTCCCAGTTCAGTCCAGTGCTCCATACTGGGTTTGTGTGTAGGCTGAGGAGGCAGAGCAAAGCAGTGCTGTTACCCATTCCACCCTCAGCTTCAGCGCGGCTGAGTTGCGGAAGAAGTCCCTGCTACAGATAAGCCAAACAACCTGTGTGGCCCAGTGCTAGGACCGCTGACTGCACACAGTTTCATATTTGTAAATTTGTAACGTTTTGTGAAAAAGCAGGCACTATGTATGCTCTTGTTTGGGTGAGTTTTTTTTTTTTTTTTGCATGCTTGTTTCTTTGCTCTGTCATGTCTAAACCAGATAAGGGTGTGTAACTGCCATTAAACAGTAGGCAGCTGGTGGCCTAGAAACTGAAACTTTTGCCTAAACTCACAATTGTTTTGTTTTGCTCACTTTCTGCTTGTCAAGGTCCTCTGTGTGTGTTACCTGCCAAAAGATGGCGCTAAACGACAGGAAGACTGACGTCATCATTCGTTGAAGGTCAACAGAGAAGCAGTGGGAAACTGTCACTGTAAATCAGTCCTGTTAACAGTTGTAACAAACACGACAGTCAAAAAGGGTGATTTTAAAACATTTTCTCAGGTGAAACAGTACAATAAGCTGCACCTGCTTTTACTGCATTGAAGTTTTTACTGATTTCAGTGGAGCACAGCTGAAATTAGCATAAAAAGCCAAACGATTATGCAAGTGTTCTAAATTGTGTAATGATTTATCGGATGTTTCAACTTTGTACAGACTTTTTGTTTTTAAATAGAAAGAAAATTATTTTAGTAGCACATTTCAAATAATAAGAAGCACAGATCAAATGTTTTATACGCTTTGAACAGTGTTCAGTGTTCAGCTTTAAGCAAGGAAAATACAAAGTTGTTGTCTGAATGTGATACACACTGAATTAAAGTTATCATTTTTTCCACTTTAACATATCGTCTTAAGTGTTTGTACTGTGAAGATTAACAGTGTTACAAGGTCCTCTGCTGTAGACCTACTTTACTGTATGTAGTCCAAAGTGTCTGCGTCTCCAGTGTTCCGACAGACACAGCACCAGGGTCCAGTTTCACAAAGCTATTTTAACTTAATTTTGGTGTCGCACAAGTGTAGCTTACTCAAGGGTGCATGATTTTAAGGCTAAAACAAATTACTCCCCCAAACTGAGCTGTATTTCCGTGTAAACAACCAGTGTCACCTGGCCACCAGCTTTTCATGTTTCCATCAGTGACCGCTTTATCAAATGACTAAACATGCAACATATGATTGAGGCTCATTCTATATGGTTCAGTTGAGCCCTTCTACACCTAAGTCCATTCAACGGCGCTTTTTTTTGTATGTACTTGTTAAATAAATAAATACACATCGCTGCTGATCAGTTCCCGTGTGGACAGTGAGAGTTTCACAACTTGCCTGAAATGAGGTCAGTGATATCATATGTATTGTAGCTTGATACAAAGGATCATATAATACAAAAAATCCCAAGCAACAACCTGCAGCTGAGTGCTGCCACAAAAAGGTCTGCATAGATCACACAGCATAAACACAAATACAAAAAAGGCTAAAAGCTCATAGTTTAAATAATTGTATATAAAACACCTGTAATTTATTTTATGATGGAGCTTAATTATAACTGAAATCAATGAAAAACTAATCCTTTCATTTATAAAATGCCTCTCAAACCAGATTTGGACCATCCGTCTCCATTTTACCCTGTTCCCAGCATCCTCCTCTGTCTCACCGACCCTCTGTATGTCACTACATCTGTAGATCTTCTCTGTATTTTCTTTTATTGTCTGTTACTAAATGTAACTTTTACAAATTGGAATAAGCTCCAGCTTCCTCCAAAAACAAAACAAAACAAAAAAAAAAGCTGAGTTGGATAAGTGGTTAAGAAAATGGATGAATGGATGGCTGGATGAATAAGGCCTGTTTTCTATTCAAGATCAAGTGAATGCAGTGTCATTCATAGCCACAGCAGGTCAGTGTTGGATCACAAAAATACTTCAGAGTGCCTCTTTCTATTCAGTCTGAGCTTCCAATATAATATGTGCGAAAATTAAATTGAGGAGAATAAAATCAGGAAAGACTGTTATATATGACATTGACAGTTTATTTATATTGCACATGTGCTTAACAAAGGGAGTTTTTTTGTTTGTTTTTTTTTTACAATGGCTTGAGGCAGTGAAATCAGCCTTAAGCCATTTATATGTTATAAATGCGTACTATTGGACCAGTGAAAATTTAAAAAGTAATGATAAAGAGTGAAGTGCACCTCATTTAAATGTTTAAAAACTTAGCATACATGAGCCTGGGGAAAGCAGCACTACAGTTTAATTATCCTGGTTTATTCTTGATAAAGCTCAAAGCTCTGGGCAGGCTAGTCAGTTGTCTATACCAGTTAGTTATTATATATTGCTGGTTATAATATGCTTGTATTTTTCTTTATTATTTTTGTAAATTCTGATTTCAGTTCAGTTTAGTTTCATCTAGTTCTTTGTGTTTTTTTTTCTCCTGTCAGTTTTGTAATGTTTGGCTTTGCTTAATTTTCAGTTTTCAGTCATTTTATGATGCTCAAAATGTCATACAAGTGTCACAGTCTAAATAAACTTATGCACCAAAGCTTGTCTGTAGTGACAAATCTGACCTATTTTTCATGTCTCCTTGTTTCTGGAAGGGCACAAAATCATTTTCGTCAACAAACTCCGCAGTAACTATGAAAACACGTGTCTAAATATCTGTCTAATTTCGTGCACAGGAGCATTTTGGCCCGATTGTTGCTGCAGAGTGTTTGTTTTCTGATCATGTCACATGTTTTGCACTGATTGTTTGAACAGAAAAGGAGGCAAAGGCAGGAAGCTGGTATGAACCAAATGCAGCTGTCCAGTTTCATCATTCTGCAGTCATGCGCGCACACACACACACACACACACACACACACAGACAAAAAGCCTTAAACACTCACAGCAGATTCACACCTTGTCACCACCACTGCTCACTTCATTGTTTCATGAAGATTACTCACATTGACGCATTTACATGAACAACACCTTCTCCATCTGGATGAGGACATGCAGCTAAAGAAATATGACACCGGCTCTGCTGCTTGCTGAGACTAATATCTCTGTGTGTGGCTATATTCATATAGACTGTGATATTCTGACACTGACCCAATTAAGACAAAAGTCAGCCATGAAAACAACATTTTATGATTACTAAAGGATGGAAAAAGGTATTTCTCTGAGTTATTTGACTGTAAAAGTAATTGTGATTAAAGTGCTGCCTGAATTTGTACCATGCAGTCAAATTTGCATCAGATTTAACATTTTATGTTTTTTAACGTTGCGGGTTAATGAATCAAACATATGAATGTGATAGGAGGCTAAAGGAATTTTTTTCCTTTTTTTTTACATTAGACCTTATCTGACAAAAATGACTGATGGGAAATTATTACACATTATGTGTCATTTATTAAAGGACATCCAGTCACTTTGCAGCTGCACTAAACAACTTCTCATTCTTGCAACTCTAAGGTGGAAAAATGTTAATAATGTCAATGAAAGGCACACGCTGCACTGATGTCAAGCCTTCCAAAAAAGAAAGATGAAATAGGAAAAAATGCCATTGTTCGCCTTTCAGGGCTCAGTACTTATGATTCTGTATGCCCTGTGTGAGTGACCACCACCACTTCCTTTTGCTCAGGCTCGCTAAATCTAAAGCATCAGTTGTTGAATTTAGCTCAGATAATGTAACAACAGCTGTGTTGTGTTTAGCAGTTAGAAAAGTGTGCTTGTGTCTAAAAGAACTCCAATTCAAGACTAAAGATGTGCTCACAATGACCCCTAATGTTTCCAATCTTGTTTGACCTCCAAGTCCAGTTTGTTGTCTAGTGTGATCCCTGTGTTCTTTGCCCGGTTCCAGTTAAGAGAACCACACTACTTAAAGAGGTGGCCCTGGGTGCCGTATGCTTGTAGTGATACCAAGCATAGGGCTCTATTGTGCCCTGCTGAAAGAGTGTAATAGCAAGCACAAGAGAGAGAAGTTGAGATCCTGAGACAAACGGAAGCTCTTAGCTTTCTCAGGGTGCAGGGCGTGTGCAGGCCAGTGGGGAGTAGGGAAGGTGTACAGTCTTGCTTGGGAAAAGTACAAGGTAGCTGTGTCTAATGCCCTTGAAGTCCTGCTTCAAAGCTTTAACATCAGCATTTTGGCAGTTGGTGTAAAGGCAAAGTGTTTGAGAATCTCAGGGCACTTGCATGATTTTTTGGTAGCATGATGTCAATCACAAAGTAGTCCCAGCCTTTACATAATTTACCAAACTAACTTCATTATGTGTTCAATAACACCTGAAACTAACAATTGAGACTTTAAACACATCAGGAAAATTCAAATGACTTGCAGGCACATTTTTCTATAGACTTTTTTATAACTGTATTTGTTTTTGCAACGAAAAGCTGTTAGAAAGATTGCAGCTTGAAGGCACTTCCATGTTGGCGTCACATTTCAGGCCCAAAGCCTAAAGATTATCTAAGCCTGGACTCCACCAGTGGAGCTGCCCAGTGATGAACAGCTGAATTTTTATTTTAGAACTTCCTGAGACTTCCACTGCTGTTGTGTTTGTTGATTGCTGCCAAATTTACTTCACATCCTGATATCCTGGATGACATTACCAGCTCATTTTTGCGCTAATTTAGAGCCAAGCCTTATGGTGGAACGTTTAAGTCCAGACAAATGACATAACAAACATAGTGCTTAAAACATGGTGGTTTCAAACTACAGCATCCTATCAACAGGCTGCTCTCAACCTAAAAATAAGCAGCAACCAGGGTGATGTGACACCAACATTTGTCCCTTGACTGGTGTTATTGTTTTGGCCATTCTGTCACAGTCTGTCATCTTGCGTCATCTTCTTTTGGAAACCTCCAAATGTGACTGTGGCCTGGCCAAACATGAAGTCACTGTTTCACCATCTAAACATATATGATTTCCAGTTATATTTCTGCTTTATTTCAAGGTTCAAGTGATTATATAATTGTAAACGAAAAGTAACTCTCCAGAAGATTGGCATTACATTATGGCATGGTTACATTACTTTAGGATTTTTCAGAGTGATCAAAGGATGACAGCAGTTTAGAAGTTATTTTTGTTAGTGAATTTACAACAGTTAGAATTAAAGGAGTGACGTTATTCACTTCTGTTGACATCTTTTGACATTTGTCTGACTTTGAGGAAAAAGAAGAAGCAGAACTGGCTTACCTTTTGTTTTCCATGTTGGGAAACAGCTCAGTCAGCACAGCACGGCACCAACTTTTTCAAAAAACTGAAGAGGTAGGCATCAATTATCGCCTGGAGGCTGAAAATTTTAGATAACAATAATATTCATACTTTGCCAACTGGGAGAGGAGTCCCTATATAATGTTTAGTTCATCTATTAATTGATTCCTCCCTTCATGAGTTCTTCTGTACTAATCCTGAGCCAAATGCTGAGTGGCCTAAAAGAGTAATTAGTCATTTATTACTGATTACTAAAGCAATAGTTACTCTTTTGAGCAGGAGCCATTATATTATTCAGCAGCCATTTCATTAATTGAGGCTTCTGGCCTGTACGTGTCAAAGTGATTTGTCATTTAAAAAAATTCTGTATTATTATTTGCATCTTTATTCTTTTAGCCACAACAGAAGAAATCTGCCCATTTTACTTTCATTTGATCTCCATTTCATTCTACTTTCCGAGGACTCGTAGAGCATTCAAACTTGTATAAGTGCACCAGCTGTTGGCTGGTGACTATGTTCCGGTGCTTTATTAAATAATGTCTGTCCTTTAAAAAAAAAAGACATTTATATTCCATACAAGTATCTAAAAATATACTGTGTCGAGAAAAGGAAAGACCAAGAGATGAAAATCGAAAAATGGAAGGAAGGAAGGGTATAGTAGAAGAATAATGAAATACTAAATATGAGTGATGAAAGTGCCTACCTGTTAGGTCAGACTGACCCTAGAATAGCCTTGCAGTCATTAAAATGTCATTCAGAGCTTCACATTACAGCTGTGACTGACAGACTGATTTATATGAACTTAATTATGGATGAAGACAAAGCCAATGGAGCAGACTAAAACACATGAATTTACCCATGCACATGTATGCACTGGTGAAAAAAAAACAAAACAGAAAGAAATGCAAACACAGGCACACACACATGCACACACATTCAGCTTTGTCAGAGCAGTTTGTCTCTTCTGTAGCTATTTTAAACACAGGCTGAGGAGGAGCTGAGGACGGCCGGGCCTGCAGAGGACATTAACATCTATTCTTCATTATTCATTCCATAATGGAAAAAAACAGCAATGAATAACACTGCCTCTTGATGAGGGGCATCCTATCAGCAGCAGCAAATCATGCAGAAACAGTGTGAAAAGTAATTCAGGAAGCTGTACATTTTCATGAATTTTTATTTAAACTAAATATACTGCATTTATTAACACACAAAGGATGTTACTGCTTCCAAGCTTTTGTGAAATGAGCCACATTAGAACATGGCTTACGTTAAATCCTGTGATCACTGTTGATATGTTCTTTTTAAAAATGGCCAAAATATAATAAAAACAGGGTAAAGGTACAGCTGTGGGTCAGTTTAAGTTTCTTGGATTCTGGATTGATTGTTTCAGAAAGAAAAAAAAAAGCAAGTCAACAAATTTTGATGTTAAATGTAGATAATTTTAGATTTATTATAAAATGGGCTTCTGTGTATGAATGCTGCAATCATTCTAGTTTGGCATTTACATACAGACAAGATAGGCAAAGGCTTTAAATGTATCCAAAAGCGTTAGAAATTTTGCAGAAACACTCCTAATTACTTGATTAGAAGCCCAACAAAAATTAGCTTAAGTTGCTTTCAAAGAAGAAGTGTCAGGACTTTTGGCATTTGTTTATTCCTAATGGTCTGGAAATGAGATTTAAATCTCAATGAGACTTTTCACCTGGATAAAAAAAAGGATAAATAAATAATAAATGTGTGGCAAAGCAAAACACACTGAAGACAGTGTCCTTTCAGCACATCGGACACTTTACAAGTGCTAAAAGGAAATCTGAAAAATCTGAAATTTGATATTTTATTACATCTACAAATTTGATCCAACCTAAAATGTTAGACTCACACGGCTTGTTTCATATTTATCCTTGAGAAAAATAAATCATATCTTAAAAAAACACCCCCAACCCCACAGTCTTAAGCAGTCCTTATGATGGCATCCATCAAATTTCACCAAAATTTGCATACCTTGTGACTTTGTGGTGACTTTTAATAATTTTGGGGAGTAACATTGGCAGCAGAGATGCTGACAGGTTAACCAGCACAGCACGAGCTGTTCCTTATTTGTGCATGGCCAGTGGATAAAAGCCAGGCTACAGAAACATGTCTGTCATGCAGAATGAAACAAGAAAAAAACTGAATGAAAATGTGAGACATTGTATTAATATGTGGGATAGGAAATAAAAATGCAGTGCAGTCACATATTAACTGGGAAAACACGATTCAGAAAAGCTCTATATTGACTTTGCACCTTCTTCTCAGACCAACTTTTTAGCAGAGGACACTGAGACCTCTCCAGATTACTTCTTACATTGCACAGAGCTAACACAGAGTACATATCTTTATTACTGATTTAAGTCCTTGCGATTCAACTAACACAGATTGTGTGCTTTTTCCACACAGGGGAGAGCTGTTTCACAGGCTCCAAATATGCAAGAAAAAGAAAAAAAGAAATCCCCCTGTGCATTTTTTAAATGTTTTTGCTACGTGTTGTTGTACCAACATTATTTGCTGATTTAGTCAATCGTATTTTCTGTGCATGCAAATGTTAAACTTCACAACATGTATAACGATATAATTATTACTTCTGTCACAGATACTGGGATGGATCCTGCGATCAATTGACATGTAGATCTTGCACCTGACTATAATCCAGCTACCTGCCAGGTACCTCTCCAGGCAAGATGCATAAAAGTAAAATCCGTCTAAGTAAAATACAGTAAGTAAAATGTCTATGTAAATATAGTCCAGATTTAGTCATATTTGTTGTGAATGCTTTCCTTTTTTTCTTGTTGGCTTCAGGTTTTCTTGTACAGTTTCCTGCACCAGAGTACATTCTAGTTTCTTTGGTGAAACTCTACATGTCCAGTTGCTTTCCGTGACACTAACTCATTATGGAGAAGGGAATTACACCAATCTGGGCTGCGACCCACTGCCGGCTATTTGGAGCAGTGTGAATTAGAACAGGCAGAAACGATAGCTATCTATCATGAGGCAAGGCTGCTCTCATCTCCTATATGCTACTCAGGACAAATAAAGGGAAATCAAAGTAAAGCTGAGAAGATGGGAAGGGAAAATGGTGCATGTGTCAGAGAAAGGCTATGTCAGAAAAGGGAAAGCCAAAGAGCATGAGGAGAGAAGCAAGAGCAGTTTATATTAAAGGCCTTTCACCAGAGGGATGTTAATTACATTTGTGAGAAAAACCAAAAATTACTCTATGAACGATACCTTGAGATCACCTTTTGTAAGTATTTCTGCATGTACTGATGAGATAAAATATTAGCATAAAAAACAATAAAAGAACCTTCATTTCTGTTTAAGGTTAGAGGTTTTCATTATTAACAAGTGAGTTTTTTTAAGTGGTAGAAGACTGGACATATATATATATATATATATGTATGTATGTATCTGCCAACACAAGTGTTCTACTATGAGAGAAAAAGTAATCAGGATCTACAGCAATATTTAATGGGTTCTTTCTTTGCCCATGCCTACTCTCAACAAATTCAGTTTCCTTTTGTTTTTCTCCTTCTGGGAATGAAAACAAATCATTAGTTTTCTCTTCTACAAATGTTGAGAAGTTACTTCTATATACAGTATATTTAAATTTGGGTCTACACTAGTCACTTACCATTATTTTATAGTCCAACAGTAAGTTAATTATGTTTGTTAGTAAGTCATTAGCTCGTCCTTCTCCAACAATGTCAACAAGCACTAAGAGGTGTGCACCAAAACACCACAAATAAGTAAGTCAGAGGGTGAAAATTATTTTATTCCAACGGACACACACACAAAGACACACACACACACACACACACACACACAGAAAGCTCCAGGCGGGTCAAAAACAATGAGAAGATTGTCCGTAATAACAAATGGTTCATTAATTCATAAATCAGAGTGTCAGCCTTGGTGGAGCAACTCCTCACAGCAGAGAGCAGGAGCTGTGTGTTATTAGCCAGGAGGATGGCACAATGAAAACTAATGGACACAAGCGCTATGTCTCCTTGGAGCACTGACTCTGCTAACACATTCATTCATCACTGAGCTTCAACCAGACAAACAATGGAGAAATAATAGAGAAAAACTTTATTTATAAATCACTCACATCTTTAGATACATAGATATTTATCTTTGTATATTTCCTGAACAGCATATGTTAATTTCTCTGTAGCTTATTGAATCCAATAAATTGGACAAGCTGCCCATTAATAACAGTTATTTAATAGTAGAAATCACATATTTCTTTCAATAATAGGGACCATAATGATACAAATAAAATAGAGCTGGGACCCTTAATCAGTTGTATTGGCTTGATTATGGGTCACCTCAGGATTGTGTGATTAACGTCTCCTTCACCCTTCAGATTTTAATCTTTAGTGCATTAATTTGAGTAAACTCAAGTAATTTTTAGCAATGCTGCTCCAGCTTCGACCTCAGCAGTGGTGTAATTAGACATAATAACTAAAAACCTTTTATTCCTCAAGAAAATCACTGGCACACTGGGATGTAAGGACAAGCTCTACTTCTGCTATAGTGAAGTTATTGCCTTTGGACAAGGGTTTTTGTGTGGGATGATTTACACACAAAGTCTATTAAATGTGGAAGACATGAATTTTTTCTGGGCGACACCCATAGAGTCAAATCCATGTGAGGTAAAATATTTCAACTTTTAAGTCTAAGAATTAGCCGTGCTTTACCCTGCATCTCGAAACCCATCAGCCGTGATTCTCATGATGCCTCTGAAAATAGAAGATAAACTTTTTCAACTTCCCTTTTTACAGTAGAGAGCTTGAACAAAGTGAGTGAGATGGAAGGACTTAACTGTTAGTTCTGAAGTTATGTAACTGTAATTTGATTTCAGCAGTTGCATTGTCTCATTAGTTACTAAGGGTGAATAACAATATTAACGCATGAAAACAGTTTCCAATGCAACTGTGCTCACGTGCATAGCACAAAGTGAAAAAGTAGGCCTGGATCATTTGACCTTGAACCATCCCTTAGTCATGTTGCTATAGTCTCCAACTGCTGTGGACCTTCCCATGATGCACCGAGTAATTTTCCTCCACTCTTCCTCCTTTCATTAAACTCTGCAAAAGTGCTTGCTCACTGAAAATCATCTGATAGTTTTCCTACTCTCGCTATCTTTGTGAGGTCTTTACCTTACAATATACAGCACCTTGAGACGACTGTTGTTGTGAACTGGTGATATATAAGCAATATGGAATTGCACAGTGTTTGTTTGTATTTGATTTTCATCTGACAGCATCAATATATCAAATTACTCATGACAGCAGCAATATCTATGAAGTCATCTGTGTATAAACTGACACATCATTTATCTCACAGCCTGTTAGCTAGTGCACACTTTCGTTTTTTTTTGCAAACAAACAACGAAGACAAACACTGATCCAGAGTACGCATTCATCAATTTCTTTCACAGGTCCCTAATTACAACTGAGACTGTGACTGCTAAGCACCAAAGAAGCTGCACATGACTGTGCTAGATGCACGTGATGAATATATTAAAAACACGTTTGACAGCAGCAGCAATAGTTTTCTGTGCACTGGAGTCTGGTGAGAAAGAGTGAGAGGATCATTTATAATGTAGCTTGTTATTTGGCATGCATGTAATCTCCATATATCATGTATAATGGAAGTTAGTGTAGACATCCTCCTTTATGTACTTGCCCTTTGCTTGTCCTGCCAAAAAAAAATTCTCATTACATTTTAAGCAGAACAGACCTGTGTAGAGAAGAGGAGTTAGCACTCTTTTTATGCTTGTTTACTCATTTCTGTCTATTAAAATTTGCTAAGAATGTGCAATGACAGGGCCTTTTAAATAGGTGTAGCAACACTGAAATATTATTCAAGCTTTTTGGACAATTACAACTGAGTGCTGTTGTCCAAAAAATCTTTTATTTTACCTTGAGTAAAGAAAATTGAGCTGAGGATGGCATCATCTGCTCCATCACAATATTACCTCAATTATCTAATGGGTTTGGATACAAATGCAGTGCTGCACTTTGAGGAAGTCTGCTCAACTGTAATGAATAGAGCAGTGAATTTACACCGTGCAGCCGTATATGTTATTGAATATTTTCCACATTTAAAGACTCGCTTACCGATTGATTATTGCAAAGGAGGGATTAAACAAGAAAGAGGAGCTCAAATAATACATTTTTCTTCGTTAATCTTCATAATACAAATGCATACTCACTGTACTTGTTATCACAGAGGTGACAGAAAGAGTGTTTGAGTGATGACAAAGGAGGAAATAGAAGATAAAATGGATGACTCTACTGTTGTAAACTTGCAAAAGCAGCACAATTTTCATTAAGCGTGTTCATAGATTTCACAGTTTCCGCAGTGTGAATAATAATGAGTTCACGTCCAACACCACTAAAAGGTTTCCTCTCATCTAAAATATCTGAAGTTTCACCAGAGAAATTAACACAAATGACTTTGGTGACTTGTTGACCTTCCCTCTGCTTTAACCTCCTGACCCAGAAGTCATTTTGAAGTTTCTGTTTCCAAGGCTTCAATAGCTTTTGGAAATTTCCAAAATATTGTTCCTTATGTGGATTTGTAGGCATTGCTTGTCTACCTTCTCTGTAATTTTGCAGAATAAATAATTAGAATAATAACCAGACATCTTCTGAGATGATTTTGAGCTTTGTGACAGGGTGCATTATACTGCTGGAAGAACCAATCAGCAAATGGGCACACTCTGATCAAAAAGGGATGGGCGTGGTGAGGAACAATACTCAGATGTGTTTAAATGATGCTCAGCTGGTACTAGGGGACCCAAAGTGTGCCAGGAAAATGTTCCCTTCACCCAGTTCACCACCAGCAGCTTGAACTGTTGATACAAGACAGGATGCTTTCATGCTTTCATTCTGGTTCTACTGTCCAAATGTTGCAGCAGAAATGTAGAAGCATCAGACCATGTAACATTTTTCCAGTCTTCTCTTATCCAGTTTTGGTGACACTCTGTGAATTACAGACTCAGTTTCCTGTTCTTAGCTGACAGCAGTAGCATCCGGCGTGGTCTTCTGCTGCTGTACCCATGTGCAAGGTTTGGTGTGTTTAACAGGTCAAAGATGTTCTTCTCTATACTTTGTTACTTGAGTTTGGCTCCTAATAAGCTCAAAGCAGTCTGGCTGTTCTCCTCTGACCTCTGGCATCAACATACACTTTCTTTTTTTCAGCCAACTCTATGCAAACCCTAGAAATAGTTGTGCAGGGAAATCCCAGTAGATTAGCAATTTCTGAAATACTCAGCCCATCCATCCACCCCATTTAAAGTGGTTAAAGAGTTCTCAATTTGTGCTCATACAATGAAGAGGTACATGAGATATATATTAGATTGATCCCAGGCTGTACTGTTAGGGCATTTTGAAATTGGGAGTGGCCAACAAAGGAACTGAAGATATTACTCTTTATGTGTTGGTTTCTTTTTTAAAGGTTCTCAGTGAAAACTGACTTAATTTTTTAACCTTTTGCCTTCTCAAAGAGTTGCTTTGCCTCCCTCTTGACTCAAATGAATGTGAAGTAGCAGATAATTAAGTACTTAATGGACTATTTAAAAATGTTGTCTCTCAATAAATACACACTTTATTATCAGGCTCTCACTGATTCTGTTCTGAGATTTTTTTTTTCTTAAAATTCTCTTTAAATATATCTGTGACATTTAACACTCTACAAATATGCATTCTACTTTTAAAAAATATTTATTGCCTGACTGATACCGGATCTTTGAGGCTGACGCTGATATTTACAATTGACAGTTTAAAATGTCAGGTGATGATAAATTGCCACATATTGATATGTTTTGCTGTGCTTCATGCACAGGAATGAGAAGAGAGATGGACGGAGGAGGAAAGAGGACAGAAAGAAGTGGAATGAATGCTAGCGATGTAGCGCTGTGCTACAGCAGGGAAGTTTTATAGTTGCATCACAAATCAGCTACATCGCTGAGGTCCACCAGAGAGGAAGCTGTGCAGAAATAATGGCCAATGTATAAAGAGAAGAAAAAGCACAGTCATATAGATTGATTGGAGTGGCAAAAAAATGAGTTATGCAGCAGTTTATTGTTGCATGTTGATAAGAAAAATGTTTAATAAGTCTTTAATAAGTCTAAAAGAAGAAAATGATGGGCTGAGGAAAAACAGAATGAAGAGAAAGAGAGGGTTGGGAACCTAAAACAAAACTGTTAATACACTATTCGAGTAGTTTAAATGTGACTGAAGAATTTAATGACAGTTGTATGAATGGGTCACGCAAATTGCTGGTTATATTGTGTCTTTAATCATGAGTGGTGTGATTATATTAGAGATGACAATGGCGAGATGATAAACCACTTTAATCTGCTTTACTTAGCCTTTAGCAGGGAATGAGGACAAGCTGCAGGGTTTTAGATTTACACACACACACACACACACATACACACAGACTTCAAAGAGGAGCTGTGCATAGGTGCGTTGGTGTATTGTCAAGGCAGAAGATTGAAGTTGACTGATCCTATTAGGTTTTACTGTTGATACACACACCCTTCAACACACATCTGAAAAAGCTGCATACACATGCACTGAGCAGCACATTAACAAATTGTCTTGCACACACACAGACACACACACACACCATTCGCTGTGTGACTCAGCTGTGTCATATTCACAGCTGAGCGGGAACAGAGCGAGGAGTGCAGAACTAAAGAACGCCTGTCAGGTTTATTTCTGTCTCCGGCTGGCTCTTGCCTGTGTTGCAAACGGAGCTTCATGCTCTGATCTGCTGCTGCCCCACTTCCTGGTCCCCTTGTCTACTCTTGAGTACAATGGCAAAAATAAAAACATAAACAACCTTCAAGTGTTGCAGCATACATATCGTCCTTTACGCGAACTCTGCACAAATTCAAAACCTGCAACAACAGTAAACACCAACTATTTGTCCTGCTTCTACTGAGAACTGGCGCTGCATATCATTATGGCTAATGATTGTTTTAGGACTCCTTGCAAGATGGGAGAAGCAGTTTGAACAAATAAAACAACTATCTCTGCTGCTTAGAATACTTTTATTACTTCCATGGGTTAAGTCAGAAAGCTGATTCAAACAAGAAAATTATAATTTAAGCAAAAAAATATTGTTAGTAAATGGTTTAATATCTGATTAACATGTTGATTTATTCTGCCTTAAAGAGACCTGGTTACATTTAAAAGTAGAATGGGAGGCACCTCCCAGTTTGGATTTGGGAGATACACCCTTAAAGACTAGGCTTTAAACACTACTTTTTGATAAAGGATATACTGTATTTTTCGGACTATAAGGAGCACTTAAAATCCTTTAATTTTCTCAAAAATCGACAGTGTGCCTTATAATCCGGTGCGCCTTATGTATGAATTCTGGTTGTGCTTACTGACCTTGAACCAATTTTATGTGGTACACTGCGCTCAAAAATCTGTCAAAAAATGCTTTAGTACGACTTTGGTAAGCTACAAAGCCGCAGCGCTTGATGGATTGTTGGAGCATTACGGCTACCGTAGTCAGGAGCCTCGCAGAGTAATCTGGGTCCAAAACTCCGTCTGCTTCAGGTCCCAAAGTCAAACGAACACTACAGCATCACTGAGAGTTAAAAACTGTCTAAATTCTTTCATCTTTAATAAAATGATCAGCATTGCTGCTTTA
>VUQG01020329.1:0-20286 GCA_015106755.1 Etia nguti
GTCACAGCAGATGTCTTTGTGTCAAAGTAACTGAGGATAAAACACAGAAAAACATGAAGCAGATTTTCCTGTCCTGGCTTTTTATAGCAGATAACCTTAAAAATATTCTCCAATATTCTGCAATTTTGCATAATTTTAAAAAGTTTAAATTTCTTCAGTATTTAACAGCAGAAATTAGGCTTTCTTGTCCAAGGTCATTTAAGTAAAAAAAAAAAGACAGTGGCCGACAGCGCTGTAAACAACGGTAGACTGGTGGGTAATAAGCGAATGAATAATGCAGAAAACAGAGATTTGAGATGGGAAACTGTTCCTATAGTACACTGAGAGAGAGAGAGAGAGAGAGAGCTCTGCAGGAAGTGTGATTTTATCGTGGTGGAAGCAAAACAGCAAAAGTAAGAGGGAATTAATGACGATGTTTATCAAATGTGAAGCGTAGTTTGGATCTTCTTTTGCTGCTGGTTCAGTGAATTTTGGTTGGAGGGAGACGAAACTGCAGCTTAGAATCTAGCGCAAAAAAGACATAAACACAGAGTGCGGATCCGCCGATGCATCAGAATCAGTGAGCTGTCGGCTTTCATCCCCGACCTTGGCACACGCTTTTGCCTCTTTCATCTCATCTATCTGGTGATTAACAGGCAACATGATTACCTTTCATGTGTTACTGTTTAGACTCAAATCGGTTTGATGTTTGCAATGACGTGAAATAATAACTCACAGGCTCCTAACTTTTAAACCAAATGTTAGGAGCCTGTTTTAAAAATGTGAGGAGTAGAAAGTACAGATAATTGTTTCAAAAATTAAAAAGTTGTCAGAAAAAAAATACCCAAGTACAGATACCTGAAATTCTACTTAAGTACAGTAAAGAAGTATTTGTACTTTTCTATTTCCCAGCTCTGCAAAGCTTTGCGTCCAGTAACATACAAGGCAAAAGCACTCTTCTGTAAACAAACCTGCTGGTTCTGTTCAAGCTGGCAGCTTTTCCTGGGTTCCCCTTTTCCGCCTCTCCCTTCCTGGTTTCTTTGTGTCCTCTGACTCTGCTGATATCTCAGGCTCGGCAGCTGGCTTGTGTTATGTTATTCCTCAGCCTCCTTTAATTATACCACAATTTTTTCAGATTGTTTTGAGTCTCCTCCACACCAGGGCACTTCAGCTACAACTTCAAAAGCAGCTGTTTCCTCTCTCTCACCTCACAGAGGGCTTGGGCTTGTGCGTGTGAGATCACAGCTACATGGAAAATCTCACAAGACTGTGTGAAAACCAGAAAATTTAGATCTATTCAAGCTATTCAGTTTAAGAATATGTAATTAGGCTCATCTCATGTCATTGTTGTTTATTTAAGTGCGCAGAGCTACTCCAGTGGAGTTCAAAAACAAGAAAAAAAAGCAAAATATCTTATTTGCTTATGGCCATACCACCCTGAACACGGCCGATCTCGTCTGATCTCGGAAGCTAAGCAGGGTCGGGCCAAAGTGTTGGCCCCGTGATCGGAAGGTCAGGGGTTCGATTCCCCTGAACGGCTACCCTGAGGTACCCCTGAGCAAGGTACCATCCCTACACGCTGCTCCCTGGGTGCCCAAATGGCAGCCCACTGCTTCACTGAGTGAATAGGTTAAATGCAGAGAGGAATTTCCCCACGGGGATCAATAAAGTATACATTATTATTATTTAATTTCACAAACATGATTCTGGAAAAGTTGGAACAATGTGTAAAATCTTAATTAAAACAGAATACAGTGATTTGCAAATCTCACAACCCTATATTTTATTACCGTTAAAAAACAAAACAAAACAGGAACACACCAGAAATCCCTGTTGGTGAACAAATTCATGTTAAAGTGCTATCATACAAAGAAGAATCCATATGTGAACATGATCCAGAAAAACTGCCATCCTCTCTGGGCCAAAGCTCAGTTAAAATGGACTGAGACAAGGTGGAAAACTGTTCTCTGGTCAGACGAATCGAACTCTGACATTCTTTTTGCAAAACATGAAAGTGCATCCTCCAGTCCTTAGAGGTTAGGGACCATCCAGCTTGTTATTAGTGCTCAGTCTAGAAGCCTGTGTTTCTGATGCTATGGGGCTGAATTAGTCCCTATAAAATTGGCAGCTTGCACATCTGGAAAGGCACCATCGATGCTGAAAGGTATATAAAGGTTTTAGAACAACATATACGTCCATCTAGATGACGTCTTTTTCAAGTAAGGCCTTGCATATTTCAGCAACACAATGTTAAACCACGTAGAAGATTTTGAACTGTCCTGCCTGCATTTAAGACTTTTCACCAACATTTCGCGAATCATGAAACGAAAGATCCAACAAAGGAGACCCAGCACTGTTGAGAAGCCTAAATCCTGTATCAGACAAGAAAGAGACAACATGACTCTCCCAACGATCCAGCAGCTGGTCTCCTCAGTCCCCAGATGTTTACAGAGTGATGTTAAAAGAAGAGGGGATGCCATACAGCGGTAAAAACGACCCTGTCCCAGTGTTTTTGAGACGTGTCGCTACCACCAGTTTAAAGATGAATGTGGTCAGATAACTCACTTGCTTTGTGGCTGCAGTGATAGTCATAGATGAAAGTGAGTGATGATTCTGTTTTGTGTCATGTCAGCTCACCACGCTGTCAGGTTTTCCTGTGATGTTTCCAGAAAAAGGGAGGAAAAGAAGCCCGGCATGAGGAGAAAATAGTTGGGTTTTATTCCAGAAGCCATAAATCCTATCAGTCTTAAACACAGCGGGAATAGTTGCTTCACTGCTTAGTTCATGCACCAGCGTCTTTTGCCAGTCAATTATAATTTATTATTGATGATTTTAATCTGAACATATTTCAAGTTCCGATGTGTATGATGTCATTATGTTATACTATATATACGTGGTGGGTTCTTTTCAGCTGAATTATCTGCCTTGAGCTGCTCAATAAGCAACGACTGAATTAAATTAAAGTAAAGCATGCAGTAGTAGAGGCTTGTTGCCAAAAAATCTGGGACGTCGTATTAAAAGAAAGTAAAAACAGAGGGCAGTGGCTTCCAGACGCTTTAAAGCATTTATTTCTTTGGAAAACCTATAAAGTCTACATGTCAGATTTTTAAACTGATGATTTATTTAAAGTTTTATTTGAAGTGAAAGCTGTGTTGTTTTATTCTTTTTCTAGATAGCTATTGTGATACATGTAGAATATGGCCGTGCCCAATTAAATGAGATCTTAAATGAAGGAGAGGTGCTTGGAAAATGGGAAGTAAGTGCAGCATATAAAACAAGAACATGGCACAATTCTAGTGAGCTTAAATGTGAATATTTGATATGGCCACCTTTATTCTTCAGCACAGTCTGAACTCTCTCAGGCGGCTTCTTTGTTATTTCTTTAAGTAGTCTTCAGGAATAGTTGTCCAGGCTTCTTGAAGGACGCTCAAAGATCTTCTTTGGATTTTTCTGCCCTTTGTTCTGTTCTCTGTCAAGATGATCCCACGTTCCTTCAATAAAGTTGACGTCTGGGCTCTGATCCACTGTGTGTTTTTCTATCCAGGTATGTTTTACTGCATTGGAAGTGTGTTCTGGATCACTGTCATGCTGAAAAATTAGGCTCTTGTCAATCAGGTTCCTTCCAGATGTTACTGCATGGTGGATCAAAATGTGACAGTACTTTTCCATATTCATGTTTTTATCAACTTTGACAAGATTTCCAACACCACTGGCTAAAATGCAGCCCAAACCGTGACAGAGCCTCCATCGTGTTTTATAGATGGTTGCAGACACTCACTGTTGTAGCTCTCTCCTGATCTTTTGCCTTCTTTTTGATGATTATTTAAACCAAAAATCTTCACTCCATCAGACGTGTTGCCACTGATTTTACTTCCAGTTCTTGTGTAATTTGACAAACCTCATCCGTTACCTCCTGCTTCCCTTCTTTGAGAATGGCTTCTTGACAGCCAACCTTCCACTGAGACCATTTTCGGATGAGGGTTCATTGAAGAGTAGATGGATAAACTGAAGGGCCAGATGCATCTCTCATGTCTTGTATCAGGGACATGAATTCGACATACTGTTCAACTGCTTTAGCTAGTTTTTTAGACCTGCCACTTGTTCTTTTGTCCTCCAATTCTCCAGAAACCTTTTTAATGACACACTGCACACAATACTGAGATATGCTAAGTTTTTAGCCAATCTTTCTTTTGAAATGATCTTGTTGGTGCAAAAATATTGTTTTATGCCTGTCGAACTGTATTAACATTGTCATTTTCTTTACGTTAAACTAAAGAAATGGAAACAAATGATGTGTGTTTTCAACAGATTCAAAGTGACAAAGTTCTCAAACATACAATTTAAAATTGTTTCTTTGCTATGTTTTCTGTTTTGTGTAGACACAACACTGGTTCATTCCTTGAGTTAGGTGCCTTTTTTAACTGAATTATTCATAAGTCAGTGTTAAGTGGTTCAAGAAACAAACAAACAAAAAACATTCCTCTGAAAATGGTCTCATACAAAGATTGGATTGAAAATGGGCGAAAAAGCAGCCAAATGTCTAAAGAAAAACTGAAAGAACTCCAGAAACCCTGGAGAACTGTTGCTCAAGAACGCTTAAAAAACCCCAAACACAATAAAGTCTGGCTCTTTCTAATTAAAATATAAGTAAATGAGGGTTTGCACTTTTGCCCAGGATAATCAGCATTAATGACACCTTCACTGTAAATTACCCAGGCCATGTTCACTAATGCCCCCCATGGCTGCTGCAGTGTGTGCTGAACATTTTTAAAAAGAATTCATGCTGAATTCCTGACAGCCGTTTCCAGAAGTTGTCCTCCTGCATGTTTCCAGACTGAACTGAACTTTCATGAAACATGTTGATGGAATCAAAATCAAAATGAGCATATTTCACTTTTTCACACTCGGTTTTGTATGAAAAGGTCATTCCAATGGCAAGAAACACGAGATATAAGCCAAAACGTAACATCTTTGATGAATCTAACGTTTTCCTGCATAAGTGAGTTTGTAATAAGCAGGATTCAAATTCACAAGTTTGCTCTTTACACAGTTTCTTTTTTGCACACTGCAATTACTGATCTTTTTTAGTTCCTTATAAATGTATTCTTTTGTTTCTGATTAAGTTTTCAATTTAACTGAAGAATTAAAATGAGTCAAAAGTCATCTTGTCGTTTTATAGTGCATGACCTAAGCATTGCATGCTTATAAATGATGATAACTGATAACTTTTTACTATTCATAGGGAACAAATTGTGTTTACACTTTTTATTTGCTCAAGATCCGCTCTGTGAAGTGGTCTCTTTGGTTCGGATGAACTTGTACAGGCCGCTCACAAACTGTCCCAGTATACACCTAACCAATTTGTCTTGAAGCTTTCAAACAGGCCAGTACGTGTTACTAATGTTCAGGCAGTGATGTGTATAAGCCACCAAAACAGACGAGGTCTAACTGGGATGTCAGCAGAATGACCCAGTTTCACTGCATCTGGACATGCTGCAGCATTTCAGTGAATTTTGCATCACGGCTGTCTTCTCCTTACCAAAGCTCCAAATCCTCTCTTTCTTCCCTCATTGACTAACAAAGCAGTTTTCTGCCTCAAAGACTCAAACTGAAATTTGCAAAAGGGACTGCTTCTTTTGAGCCCCCCCTGAACAATGAGCTTTCTGTTTGAATAATCCTCTCAAAGTCAAGTTTTCTGCCAAACGTTCATTTGCAGCTTTTGCCATTAAAGTCCTCTCTTAGTGTAGACTCAGCTGTGAAGTTCTGCTCAGACTGATCTGATTCAGATTATGTGAGAATTTCATGGTGAAAGAGTTTTTTTGTTTTGTTTTGTTTTGTTGGTAGAAGATCAGCAAGTCTGTGACTCATTTGGTCATTGGTGCTCACACAGATTGAACAAGATTAGGCTTCTTGGAGTTTAAGACTTGGAGAGTTTTAGGAATCTGCAAATGCAAATTTCATTCCATGTTCAACCCTCAAGAGGAGTCTTATTCATTCTGTTTAGTGGAGAGGTTAGCTGGCTGGACAGAGAGCAGTGAAACTACGGCTTTTATGATGAGCGTTAACTGTGTTTAACAGTGAATTAACAACTTTAATTAATATGAAATATTGCACAAAGTCACGAAAAACACTGTCAAGATCCCAATTCTTTTAGTACCAAATAGCACTTCCTACTTCAGGGACTTGATGTCAGACGAGTTCTCGTCAGGTATGTAAGTGCAGGATACAAACAAGAACATACGCAACACCAACACTAACATCCCAACAGTTCCCAATCCATTTTAAAAGCAGCCCTAATTTTCATTTGTTTGTGGAAAACAAATGCCACAAGGCTTTATATGATTTAGAGAAGTGATGGGATGATAACATTTTCAAAGTCATGCAGACTGAAGGGGCCTTTCTCTCTGCGTGCGTCACAGTGTGGACAAAAATACACTGCTGGCTAAAAATATTTTCAATACGATACACAATTACTGTCATTGACACTGCTGCACTCTTCAAAAGTTTCCTGTTAGAGCAAGGTGGGGCCTTGTCTGGAGGGTTAGTACAGCAAATGTGACTGTCTGGCTTTTTTTTAGCGTAGCGGTCTTCCAGTAGTCTAGTAGTTATTTAGGTTCAAGGCTCTAGTCAATTAGTAATTTCAAAACCATAAGGCCGAACATGTTGTATTGAGTTTGGAGAGTGAAATTTCTTTTTAAGAAGCCAGAAACTATATAAAAAAAAAAATCACTCCTCCTTCTCACTCCTGGGGGGGTATCTATATATGTTCCTGAAGCTTGGGTCCTTTTCCAGAGGCTGTTCTTAGGACTGCGCTCTTCTGGTCAGAGATCTGTTGGAACCACTCTTTCAGTCTCAGGCTTACAGCTCCTAATGCTCCTGTTACTACTTTGGACTTTACCTTTAACATGTGCTCTAGTTGTGCCTTCAGCATCTGGTACTTTTCTATTTTCTCCTCCTTCCTGATGTTGCTGTCTGCTAGCACTGCCACATCTGTCACAACTGTGGTCTTCTCCTGCTTTTCAATCACCACTATGTCCGGTTGGCTGACCAGCAGCTGCTTGTCTGGAACTTGAAATTCCACGGGCCCTTTGCCCCGTTGTTCCCAAACACCACTGATGGTGTCTCCCATCGGGACTTGGGAACTTCTAGTCCATATGCAGCACAGATGTTCCTGTGTACTGTCTCAGCCACTTGATTAGCCTCTCAGTGTACACAGTCCCAACAAATATCCTGCTACTATGTGTTAGATAGTCTCAGGTCATCTTTGTAGAGTCTGCAACTTGGGCCCTGTTGGCTGTGGTAGATTTCTGTCTCTATGGATCTGTTGCTTAGGGCCTGTTCTTGTGCTGCCATGATCAGAGCTTCTGTGCTGTCCTGTAAGCCAGCCTTTTCTAGCCACTGGTATGATTTTTTGATGTCAGCCACTTCCTCTAGCTCACTCTCTGGGGGGCCATCTTCCTGATGTATTCATAGATGCTCCATGTTTCATCCTGGATTGTGTCTCTGGCACTCATAAATCCTCGCCCTACCTCTTTCTGTTGCTCATAGAATCTTGGGGTGATGGACTTTGGATGGAGACCTCAAAGCATTGTGAGGAGCTTCTGTGTCTTGACATTTCAATTCAATTCAATTATATTTATATAGTGCCAAATCACAACAACAGTTCCGTTAAGGTGCTTTATATTGTAAAGTAAAGACCCCACATTAACACAAAGAAAACAGAAAACCCCACAATCATACGACCCCCTATGAACAAGCATTTTGGCGAGAGTGGGAAGGAAAAACTCCCTTTTAACAGGAAGAAACCTCCGGCAGAACCAGGCTCAGGGAGAGGTGGCTGTCTTCCACAACCGATTGGGGATGAGTGGATGAAGACAGGACAAAAGACATGCTGTGGAAGAGAGCCAGAGATTAATAATAACAAATAATTAAATGCAAAGATGTGTATAAACAGATAGTGAATGAAAAAGGTGAGTGAAGAAGAAACACTTAATGCATCATGGGAATCCCCCAGTAGCCTAGAGCAGCGTAACTAAGGATTCAGGGTCACTTGATCCAGCTCTAATTATATACTTTATCAAAAAGGAAAGTTTTAAACCTAATGTTAATAGTAAAGAGGGCGTTTGTCTCCTGAATCCAAACTGGGAGCCTCCCCTTCAACTTTAAATTATTATAGGAACCACAAGTAAGCCTGCAGTCTGAGAGCAGAGCTGTAATGGGGTGATACGGTATTATGAGGTCATTAAGATAAGATGGGGCCTGATTATTCAAGACATTATTCAAGTAGGTGATGAGTAGGATTTTGAATTCAATTATGGATTTAACAGGGAGCCAATGAAGAGAAACCAATAAAGGAGAAATATGCTCTCTCTTTCTAGTCTCTGTCAGGACTCTTGTTGCAGCATTTTGGATCAACTAAAGGCTTTTCAGGGAGTTTTTAAGACATCTTGATCATCTGTCCAAATAATTTTTTTACAGAATTGTGCAGGCGTTTTTTCAAATGTTTTCTGGCAAAGTCTAATCTGATTTTCCTGTTGAGGAGTGTAACCCATGGTTTGTACCTTAAACCTTCTGTATTTCCATTCGTAAAGGCTTCTCTTGATTGTAGACTTGACTGACACGTCAATCACTTCTTGACTGCGGTTGTATACAGAGCCAAGAACACAAAATGTGGCCCAACCAAGCAGTGAGTGAAAGCGAAAGTAAAAAGTGAGGAAAACAAAGTGTAAACCTCCCAGACAGGTCATGAACTGTGATCTTGTGGCTGACCAGCTTGTTGAGGTACTCCACTGTCACTGCTCCAGCCTTTTGGTACATTTGTCTTTCCTAAAAAGAAGGCTTTTCTCTCCCTGCATTTAACATCAATGCAGACACTGCCTCAAGGCACAAGAGCCAAAGTTCACCTTGTGTGTATCTCTGTGACGCAAGCAGGATTTCACAGAATGCTGGGATGTGACGCCCGGGGATGAAAATATTTTTTATATGTATGGCCTTTGGCTCTTGATGTGCTTTCTCCAGTCTAAAAAAAATATCAGCTTGTGTTTAGAGATTTTAGAGTTTCAACAGAAGCTTTTGTTACACACTAATTTAACAGATATGACTGTTTACCGGGCAGGAAAATCATAGCTAAAGACGCTATGGAAAAGCATTTTGGAAGATTTCAAATCAGCTGACAAAAACTTTCAAAAGTTATAGCTGCATTTACTGTTAGTAAATGTGCGAAGGAAAAGAGTACTCGACTCGAATTTCTGCTAATAATACTTCATTGCAATGTTCCAGGGCATAAAAAACAACAGCAACAAAAGGACCTCTCAGAAACTCAGTAACTGATTGTGATGATATAAAATGACGATGCCTGAAAACTTGTTCTACTTTTCCCTGTTGAATGCCCATGAATTAGATATTAGTGAATGAATAAACATCTGTGGGGTAATTCTGTATCACTTTGGGCCATTCTGTTTTTGATCAGCTCCATAAAAGCCCTAAACTCGATCGGCCGTGTGCCACTCAAACGGAGAATGATTTAACACCATGGACAACTAAATATTCAGGGCCTGTTCCTCTCGTGGTATTTAACAGTGTGATCTCTTTGTGTAAGGCAAATACAAAAATCCCTCAGAACAATTTTAGCAAGCTTTTCTAATTATATAGTTTACTAAATTTGAAAATATGACTGAAAGGCTAAATGCCTGACACAGAAACAGCTCTCCCAGGAAGCTCCTCCAAGTGTTTCTCATCTAACAAAGTGAGCGTTTACACATGTTGTAAAAGTAAGTCTGTTTCCCCTTAAAAAAACAAAAACAAAAAATTAATATAATCTTACAGTGTTGGACATTTACATTTAACATGGGTAAAGTTTTAAAGAATGGCCTAAACATGTTTAAGAGTTGCTCCCATGAGTGAAAAATCTGAGGCAGACGATCTGAACGGTTAGTTCAGTTTCAGTAACCACACCCAGGTCTAATTACTTCCAGACCTGATGAATAAGGATATCACTTAAATAGAACCTGTTAAACAAGGTGAAGTCAGTGAAAGTGGATTAGGAAAAAACAAACAAAGCAAACAAATAAAAACAAATGAAGGTTCTGTAGTGATCCATTCAAAGTCCAAACTCAAACTGGATCGAGATGCTCTCGAATGACCTTAAACAGGCTGTTCGTTCTCAAATTTTCCAGTGTTGCTGAATTAAAACAAGTCTGCAAAGAAGAATGGGAGAGCATTCCTCCAAAGTGATGTCAGAGCGCAGTGCTAGCTACTGCTGTCGCAGTTCTTGCAATTCTTGCTGGCAAGAATGGCAAAATCCGTTATCGGGGGTGGGGGGATGCTGGAGCCTATCCCAGCTACCATAGGGCAAGAGACAGGGTACACGCTGGATAGGTCACCAGTCTGTCACTGGTCTGTTGCAGGGCTAACACATAGAAACAGACAACCACCTATGAGCAATTCACCAATCATCAATTAACCTAACCCCACTGCAGGTCTAGTGCTAAGTGCTAACCACCACGCCACCATATGCTACCTTTATATAAACTTTATATAAACATCATGAAAGGAAAGCATTGGTTTCATTAGTTTAATAGTTAGCTGACACCTCAACTATATGTAAACTTTAGACAGTATGATTGCTCATAGATAATTACTGCCAAGCTGGAGTAAAGGTAATGTTATCATAGCAATGCTACTTGAGTTTGAGCTTGAGTTTGCAGATGCATCGTGCTCATTGCTGGCTGTGAACGGCCCTTTTTCCTCCCTCAACATTAGCTGCTGCATCCATGGTACATGGTACATTAAATAGTAAACATTAAGTAAACATTAGCACTAGTTGGTGGCTTACAGGCTTGTGAGGTCTGTTTGTCATTCTTCACCTGCTTCGAGTTATAAATGGCCCAGTTCTCCCACAAATGTTTCACTTGTTGCTGGCTGAGTGTTCAAATTCTCGTCCAAAATGTGAAAAATTCCACAGTATCACTCTGTAAATGTCCAAGAATCTTTAACTGCCTCAACACGTCAAGTCAGTTAATTTCCTGCATCCTCTGAAATTTAACTTCTGTTGACATATCTGTGTAGTATTGTATGGTCTTTACCTTACAATATAAAGCACGCTGAGGCAACTTTTGCTGTGATCAAGCATATATAAATGAAACTGAAGAGTCCCTGCGCCACACACTGTGTTTCTGTTCAAAGTTTAAATGCAAAATCTGATTGTTGCAACATGTTCCTGATTTAAACTTACTGATATTTTTATTTTACCAAAAGACTAAGAAATTATAAAATATTTAGATATTTTTAGTGTTACATAATTTTTAATATTTTAATCATAGAAGTTTAATGAGTTATTTCTAAAGTCATCTTTTATATTTATTGTATGTTTAATGATCAGAGATGGATGATTCCACAGGCATTTGACATTTATCGCTAAAACTCATGAAATTTGTGTATTTTTTAAGAACAAATCTCTTGAAAGTTATCCATGATTTTCTATTATTGTTACTTTTCTGGAATTTTATTATTTTGGGTTGAATAACATCTGTAAAATTAGCTTTAAAAAGTTAGATATGTATTTACGGCAAACTATACTTTAAGTTTTTTCTATTTAAAAAACTTATTTTTCTGATATTATGTTAGATTTTTAATTGTATTTTAATATTTTATAGTTTTATCTTGAAAAAAACTTACTTTTGTAAATTACAGCTAATTTTATGTTTACTTACAAGTACATTTTTTCATTATAATCTACATTTGACATTTTAATTCTATTTTAAGTCTTCATTATTATTATTAATTTTTGTTATTTTTTTAAATAAAAGTCTTAATTTCATTGCTGTTTCAGGAATATCGTATACAAATGTTACAAATACGAATAATGTTAGCAGGAATATTCTGTTTAATGTAACAGATGAAATCTGTCAATATTTTTTGTCAAGCGTGCCCAACCTGGAAAATTATTAATTATAATTAAAATATTGATAGAAAATCATGTTACTTAGTAGGTTTACAGGTTTCGAACCTTTCTGACAGTAAAACAATTTTTACAAGCCCCGATTTCTGCCCCTCACTGTGCTTCCAGATGCTGGCCAATCATAGACAAGAGTGTCTTTAGTAAGGTGGGCCTCAAATAGCCTTAAGCGGAGTTTAATGAATGAAATTATTGTCCCAGAATAACAATACAGAGCTAGAAATGAGTAAGATATATAAATAAAGGCTAAATCAATTAAGTAGCAATGAATCTACAGTATGAATTGAATAAAACTATGTGAGTGACTTCCTGCAATGAATAGTGCACTATTATCTATACACTCTTTAGAAGCGAGTAAGAATCAAGCAGGGACTTTCTCTGTTTCCTGTATAGCTAGCATCCTTGCTGTGAGGTACACTAATACTGTTATGGGATAGATAGCTCCTGTTTTCCAGACTGAGACAAACAGCTTGTTGTGCCAATGGAGGAGGGAGCCGATCATGTGCTTGATATTATCTGTGTATGAAGCAATAATACAGTGGCCTTCTATGTTCTAATCAGCAGGGTCAGCCTCAGCAGTAGTCTTCTTTCACTGTTTTGTATTTCTAAATTACCCCCGCAGCATATTCATGTATGGCTGTTGTGGGTTTAAGGAAGGATGAAATATGCTCTTAGCCCTTACTTACCCTCAAAATCACTCCAAAGAAACAAAACAAACAAAAAACCCCCAACAAAACACACAAAACCACACAAAAACAACCCAACAACAACAAAACAAACAAACAAAACAAAAAAACAGAAAAAACTAAACAAACCCCCCCCACCCCCCCATTGGACGCAGGATGTCGATAAAAGACTACTACTCAGATGATCATACAGCGTCCCACCTATTTTGGAAAATGGGGTTGTATGCTCACATACCATACAAATGGTCATATGACTTATATGTTTCTCACAAATTCAATTTGTGAAAGACCTCCAAAGTTTCTAGAAATGAAAACAGTGGCTCATTGTTTTTCTAAAAAGATAGCATGGAAAGGGAGACAATGAGCAGTACACAAGAACTAACAATATTTGTACTGGTATTGACCCCCAGTGGTCAGAGGGTGTAGCTGCTCGTAAGGGCTCTGGGAATTTAATAGACTTTTATGACATACAATCACATTGAACAAACGCATACAGAATCTTTTATTAATGCAGTTATTATACATGGCTTGAAAAATTGCTTGAATACAGCAACGTATTTCCATGTGCTTAAAGGAATAGTTGGACATTTTGGGTAATAAAGTTGCTTATTTTTGCTAACGTCAGGTAGTAAAACGACTCGCACCATTCTCATGTTGCTATATGAAATTGACGTTTAATTCAGCATAAAGCTAAAGCTTTAAACATTAGAGGAATTAAATATGTGCACTGAATAGTGAGCCCTACAGACACCTGTAGGTGGATTTGTTACCTATGTAGAGCGCCAGGCAAGCTTTTTACTCCCTTTTCCAGTCATTTGGCTGCAGTTTCACATGAGTACATTCTTAATCTCCCAAAATGTCAACTATTGCTTTAGAGGTACACTCTAAATCCACAAACCTTCCTCCAGATTACATTGGAAAAAATGTGAAATATTTATTACTATTTACACATTTTTATAAAAAGAAAAGAAAAGAAATGTCCAAAATGTGTAGAAATCTCAGAGTAAACCAAAACACATAAACTAAGACAGGGAATGATGATAACTCGTACTGAAAAACCAAGATTCAAAGTAATGTTTCCACAAAGCCGTGTGAAAAATAAAAGCAACAGCACAGAGTAGAATAATTACAAAGGAGAGTAAATACCCACAGTCTTTAGCATACTGCTGTTTCTACAGTATTCAACATGAGGCAGAGGTTAACCCTTCATATGCAAGTTACAAAGTGCGAACCTTGACCTTCTTGAACCTTCAGATAAAAAGTCATAGCCTACTATACCATCATATAAATACATTCATGCAGTGACATAACATATATATTTGCATTTACACCTCAACCTTTAGAATACAACAGGTTACATTATACTGGAAATACATAACATCACTTAAATATTTAACAAATACTTTGAGATAATAAATATCAACTTACGTGAGGATCATCCTCTGGAGACATTCTGTTTAAATACTTAAAACTGTCAACATTTTTTTTTTAAACTTCTGTCTTCTGTCCACGTGAGAGCACTAGTCACTCTAAGCCTGATAAAATGTTCTCATTGACAACTTGTCTTCATGGTGCCATTTAACCGGTCTTCAGCTGTTGGTTTTCCCCTGACTCTGAGCCTGTGATGGGCTTCGGCCTGTCTGTGCGGTGCATGGTGCTTGCCTTCATCGATTGGCGCAGCGAGGACAGCCGGCTGCGGAAACCCTCCCCAGAGAAGAAGTAAAGCAGCGGATCGAAACAGGAGTTGGCAGCAGCCAGGCACAGCGTCACCACCACCGACTTCTGCATGGAAACCGTCTCGCAGTGGGTAGCGTCCCCCCGAGACAGAAAGTTCAGGTGCACGGTGCGCTGCATGTGGTAAGGCATGAAGCTCACCAGAAAGGTCAGCAGGACGATGACAATCATCCGGATGGCTCTGGTGCCCGTGCCCCGCTGACGGCGGGCAGCGTGGGTGCGGGAAAGCAGGGTTCGGACTATGCCAGCGTAGCAAAGTATGATGACCAGAAAGGGCAGGACAAAGCCCACCATCAGCGACACATAGTTCAGCGCGATTAGTTTTTTCAAGCTTTTCCCGGGTGGAGGTGGCTCAAAGCATTTGGTTTTATTCGTTACCGGATCAAACTTCTGGCCAGAAATCAGGAAGGGTGAGGATAAAAGACAGATCACTACCCAGATAGCACCGCAAACAAGGCGCGCGCGGTTCTCTGTCACCAGCCGCAGGTTCTGCACAGGGAAAACAATAGCCAAGAAACGTGTGAAAGACATAGCTGCCATGAAGTAAATACTACAGTAGAGGTTTACATAGAGGGCGTAAGAGCTGATACGACAGAGAAAGTCCCCCTCGTGCCAGTCTCCCTTTCTGACATAGTAGAGAACTCGCAGTGGCAGCGTCATAACGCACAGCAGATCAGACACAGCCAGGTTCAGCATGTAGACGTGAAAGGGCGAGCTCTGGCGATACGTTCTGATAAGCACCACCAGGGCAAAGCCATTCCCAACCAGGCCTAAAACTGTGATGAGGGAGTAGGCTGTGGAGTAGACCTGGTTACGGAAGTCATCGATGGACTCACACTGACTGGAGTTGTCCTGCAAGCCGCCTGTCACATTCTCCATTTGTGTAGCTGCTGAGACAGAGCGAAAGCGAATTATGAGCGTGCATAAAAATTTGTAAATGAATGTGGTTCAGGCCCCCAAAAAATATGCACGCCAGAAAACAAAAACGCAGAGCTGTGTAAAGTGCTGTAACCCTAATGTGGTAGATTGTTTGTCAGATAGTCTGTGAGCCTGTCGTGCAGATTCTGTAAGAAACTGAAAACAGATAAGCACTTTAGACCTCCATCCTGTCACATGGTAAAGCTTCTGTTTTTGGTTTCATAAGCAAATGTCTCTTTTAGATGTAGTTCTTGTGAAATGTTGAGACACTGTTCATAGTGAACACTAACACTTGCCACAGACTCACTATTAACAGATTAATCAAATTCTATCAGACTCCACTTCACTAGAGGGCAAATAGTTTAATTTAGCATTGTGCACGTCAGGTAATAATTTATTAAAGAGCGTGCATATTTGTTACATAACGCATCGTTCGCCTAAGCCTAACTGTAATGCACGTTCATTACTGTGAAGCTAAAAACTCATTGATTCAGTTTCAGTTGACAGACTTTCTGTTGGTCTTTCACTTTTGATTGAAAGAGGTTCACAAAGCTCTCTTTAAATTAACAAATGCAATATTTGCACTGCTCAGACAATGAGTGGTAACTTCTAACAATAAACCTACACGCTGCTGAGCGCTTTCTCTGTCGCCCACAGTTGTTAGCAAAAGTAAAACATCCCATAAAAATAAAACCCACATTCCAGCAAATTCAACTCCAGCTAAGGCATGTTCTCCTTACCGGTGAATTCTTGTTTTTAAAAACCGCTGCTGGTGTGTGGATCTTCACTCCTGCCTGCCTCAGACCGACTGCCTGTTTCATCTACCAGATGTTGTCACAGTAATGGAATGATGCTGCGTCTTCAGAGGTTCACTTTGAAAGCAAGTCGAAGTGGGGCTGGTCTTCTCCTTTAACCACGCAGCACAGTCACATCAAACTCAGTGACATCACAAACACTTTAGCTTATGCACAGTTGCGGGTGGGGGGGAAACCACTGTAAAGGTGATCTTTTTTTTAACTTCTTTGCTGTAGGCAATATTGTGCTTTCATTTGCCAAAATTTGTTGCTATTTTTTTTTTAATGTCGGTTACTGGTTTATCCTGATAGGCCAGTATCTGCTTCTGCTGAACGCACACCCTAAACCCATATTTTCCACTCACTTCACACTTTCCTGGTGCAATGCAAACACCATCTCTTCTTTATTTATTTTCTCATATTTCCCCCTCAGATGGTTGTATCAGCCTGCCTGACCTGTTCGAGTCTCACACCTTGTTGACACAGCAACTTCTAACAACATATCATGTACATAGTGTCTAATTTCACTGGGCACTGTATGAAAAGCATTGAGAAATAGAAACATTTAAAGTCTTTGCTTTAGGTGACATCGGAGCTCATGGGGCCGCTTTGTCTAGTTGTTTAGGATGCAGCTGTCGAGTAAACTGGTGAGTTTAGCGCAGCTGTTTCGTCTGAACATGTCGACAACAAGTTGGAACTCGGGTTGGCACAGGTGATGATGACGATTAGGTGATAAAGAAAGGAGATGCAGAGATAGTTGGTTAATCCAAAGAAGGAAAACACAACAACATCATCAACAGCTGTTAAGCTGCATTTCCTTTGTATATTGCCAATGAGCGTGGTTTACACTAAGTTAATGGAGTGCGGATGCTGCAGTGGAAATGGCCAAACTCATTTTCACAGTTGAACGGCCTTTGGGATGGAAGGCCAAGATAATTCATGTGTAACCCATTTAGTGGTTCAGCACCAGCAAAGAAAAACAAAGGCGTCTGTGTCATCAACATGATAAGACAATCAGTTATGTATTAGCTTGAAAGTGCATTAGCGCCAAACGCAGGGAGTAATGACGGGTGGGTGGGGGCAGGTCTTTTGAGACATGTTGAAAGGGCCTTTGTGGGATTGTTTTTTTCCCCGAGTCATTCCATTTTTACATTCCACGAAATAAGAGCGCCAGAAACGGAAAAACTTACAAAGTGTTTAGCGTTTACCCCATATAGCTGTTCTTTGTGTGACCTCAGTGAGATTTGACTCTTAATGTTGGCAACAAATGCTTTACTCCGCCATCGCAAAACTTAATGACGCGCTGAGGAATCTGGATTGGCATTTAGAGCATTAATCAGTACATCAAAGTGCACATACGCGGTGGCAGATTCAAAAGCACTTGCTCGACAGCTCACAGATTAACGTTATCTGTTTGCATCTGTGAGCATGCGCTTGAAAACAACTGGTGATGAACCTGAGTGCACTTTGTGGATTCTGATTTGTGGTTTCTCTGTGGATCATAATTGTATTGATCTGCAAAATGCAATAAAAAAGTCCAATGTGGGCGGGAAGTGGAGACGCTTAACATGTTGAGTGATTTATCTCATTTACTCAGAATTTTGCAAGACTGACTGAAATCACTCATTTACACAGACCCCTTTTGCTGTCTCGCCTCTGCATTTCCAGCTAACTTGTAGCTCTTTGAAAAAGACAAAAAGACAAGCCTTGTTTGCCATGACCGCCACAGCTGTGTAATTGCTAATTGCTATGTCGTTCCTGCGCCTGTGTGCGTTCCCTCCAGGTGCTCTGGCTTCCTACAGTGACCCAAAGACATGCGTAACAGTTTACTTGGTAGTTCTAAATTGGCTGTGGGTGTGAACATGTGTGGTGGGTATTCTGTTTATTACCCATTTTCAGCTGGGATAAGATCAAGCCTTCCCATGCTAGATACACAGCTAAATATATGAATAGCTACGGATAGATGCTGCTATGGAGAAAATTAAGCTTTATTAGCCGCACAAGTTGGATATTCTGACTTTTTAGCCTGTGTTTTAGCGCTATCATCAGCTTTAGTTTATCTTGCTTGCTAAATTCTCTGCGACGTTCATAGGGCAACACAGTGGTTAGCACTGCTGCCTCAGCCCGAGAACCTCCTGGATTTAAATCCACCTGCTTGCTGGGATTTTCCTGTGTGCAGTTTGCATGTTCTCCCAGTGCTAACATGCATGCTGGATTAACTGATGATTCTAAATTGGCAGTAGATGAGAATATGAGCGCGAGCAGTTGTCTGCCTCTCTGTGTTAGCAACCCACCTGTGACCCAGAATTGGATAAGCGGAAGAAAAAAGATGGATGGACAAGAACGGATAGACGTTCACTAGCTAGGTGCTAGTTTTGATGCTAGGTATTTGGCTTACACTGGGTTAGCAATGATTGGGGAAACAAATAACCCACAAAAAAAGAGGAAGCACTGACACAGCTGACTTATCTGTGGGTTAATGCTCACATTTCAAAAAAACACTGAACATAAAAAACACGTATAAAGCAGTTGCTGCATTGTAAACTGGAACACAGACCTTTTGTTTGGTGACAAACATTAATGCTAGAAGAAACACCCATGACTTCTTTTGGAAGTAGTCACAGATTTAGGTATTACTCTTGTCAACTTCTGTTTATTGGATGTAGGCACCCTACATATTTGAAATGGGCCCAACAACACTTCTGACTTCACAGCAGCTCCAGTCCTTTCATGGAAACGAGAGCAGCCGCCGTTCCTCATCATGAACTAATACACATTAATTTTATTAAATCATTTTAAACCAGTGTTACACTGTTGAGTCTGTCACTATTCACATCCATAATTTGCAAAATATAGCTGTTGTAGATTAAAGAGAGATTTGTTGAGGTTCAAAGCACCCTTAAATACGTGGGTGATCCCCTGAAACTCAGATGTTTCAAATCATATGAGAAAGACAGTCTTCATATGATTCATGTGATACCTGACTTTAAAAATGGTCCGTTTTGTGGGTTTTGCAGAGCCGGTGCTATCCTGCTGATTAGGATGTTTATGTAGGTCACTTTATCTCTGAAATTACCACTTACCTCAGCACTTACCTCTGAGACAGAACCCTGCTAGAACACTCAAAGGAAACAAACAACATATAAAGCTTTGTGGTTTTCTAGTTGCTCACATTGTTCGTGCATGAATACAGAGTTCGTGTTAAGTGATCTAGAGATATTATTTCAAACATCCGGGATGCTTTGGGTCAGTGGAAATAGCAATACATCTTTGAATGTTACAGCTTCATTTTACACATCATGATAAAGAATTTAAGCCACAGTGTATGCTGCACATATGTAAGAATGTAGTCCCTTCAGATGACCCCCTGCTAGTCGTTATAGTCCTCATGCAGAGTATGTGTGGTTATATGAGGGTCAGCATTGTTGTAATGTCTCATATTTTCACCATATTTACTACATAACACCTGTTTAACAAAGATGAAACCAGACTAGTTTAATGCATGCAAACAAATGAAGAAACAGATAAATCTAACAGTGTATAAAAAGCAATAAAAAAGAATAAAACGAAAGAAATGTTCATGGGGAAAGTGTTGTTCATCTGATGATGTGCCGTTAACATTGTGTAAGCGCTGTTTGTAGCGTGCTGCAAAAGCGGTACAGCTTACAAGCCACTTTCAGTGGAAATAAAGGTATGAGGACACACTTTGTGTGAAAGTGTATTTAGTCTACATCTGTGGTAACCTTTGTATAACCCTGCTTGTAAAAAACAAAGTTGAGATGCTGTTTTAAATCAAAATACATCAGAATGCACGGATTTCCAAATGTAATAATCACATATTTTATTCACAATAGAACACAGAGCACATATCAAGTGTTTCAACTGAGACAATGAACCGTTTTAGGAAAAATATGAGCTCATTTTGAATTTGGTGGCAGTAAAACGGCTCAGAAAGTTACCGTATTTTCTGCACTATAAGGCGCACTCAAAATCCTTTAATTTTCTCAAAAATCGACAGTGCGCCTTATAATCCGGTGCGCCTTATGTATGAATTCTGGTTGTGCTTACCGACCTCGAACCGATTTTATGTGGTACACGGCACTCAAAAATCTGTAAAAAAATGTTTTAGTAAGACTTTGGTAAGCTACGAAGCCGCACTGCTTGATGGATTGTCGGAGCATTACAGCTACCGTAGTCAGGAACCTCGCAGACTAATCTG
>VUQG01020331.1:9895-21937 GCA_015106755.1 Etia nguti
CTACAGTAATATCGACTGTAAAGCTATTAAACCCTGCAGGTTTCTGTCTATGCTGTCATGCGGCCAGCCTTGTCCTTGTTTGTCCTGTATGAGGTCAGACACTCAAGCCACCATGCGACGCTGTGTTGTCACTACTTCCCTACCTAAACTGTATGCTGTGTGTGTGTGTGTGTGTGTGTGTGTGTGTGTGTGTGTGTATGTATTGCCATCATATGCAGCCTGTCAGGACAAGTTCACACTCCCTCCAGGCTGTGGACTCTGTACCAGTCTAGCTAGTTTTTCTTTACTTAATATAAATACAGATAAACTGACACACACACACACACAAGGGCGCACACAGCTGCATTTCCCACATAACCTGTTTTCATTTTCCCCTCTCACACAGACACACATTAACAGCCCTGCATCTTTTATGGCACAAATAAAACCATTCACCGACACTGTAGCAGCGATTGCAGAGTCAGGGATGTACAATATTTTTACTGTCTCGGCTGTAAAATAGATAACTTTTATTATCTCGCTGCAAAGATGTGAAACTTCCAATCGAAAGCAGCTACACGAGGAAGTCAACTAAGAGTTTTTCACTCATTCAAAACTGGTGAAAGGTGTGAAATGGACGAGCTGAGCTGCATGCTTCTGACTTATATGAGTGGTGTTGTCCTGAGTGATGAAAAAGGTTTGTTGTAAGTTTGCTTGAATGGGAGCTGTGGCGCTTTAATGAGCTGAAAGGATTACTGATACTTAACCTAATTACTCTGCTCCATCTCTCTCTCTCCTGGCTGCTGGCTTTTGCTCTCATTCTGATTTATGGATTGTTCACTTTTTTTAATCAATCACCTGCTCATTGAGGTTGTCCTGGTGTGCACTCCTATAAAAAAAAAAAAAGTTGTCTGTTTGCTGGGTTGTAACCTGCAGATAAGTGGTGTGCTTTCACAGCTTTGGTATTTTGTTTCATAACTACCTGTGCCCTCTAGAAGTAGAAATCACCAGGCTTTTGGGGAATGAGGAAACTCTAGATTAAACAAATAAACTCCCACAGGAAACTCAGAGATTCTCTTGTAAAACCAAAACATTTTTTCCAGGGTACAATTTTAAAAATCCCACACGGTCTTCCCCCCGGTTGGTTAAAGGCCATTTTCGCTCAATCTGACATTAATATATGATCAGATGTAGGAAATTCACCCACCCTGCTTTTTATTATTCTATTGTTGTTTCTGTCAACACGCAGCATTAACCAGTAACACTCAGCTTCTAACGACTTAAAATAAACACAAAACATCAGAGAGGGGTCAGTTTTAAGCCACTCAAATTGGACCGCTGGGGAAAACACTAAAATGCTCCATTATGCAAAAGAAACATTGGATTGTTTTTCTGTCTCTCGTTAAATGGATGCCTTACACTTTTATTGGCAATAGGCTACCTGCTAGTGTGTCTGTCGAGGTGGCAGCCGGCCCACAGCCCAGACATAATGCAGACGTCAGAGCTCCGGTGAAGGTTACGCTGTCGGTGCACCCTGTTTGATGAGGGACGCAGTGCGCTGGTGTCAACAGCAGCCAGCGTCATCAGTCCTCCCCCATCCGTGAGCCACCTACGTGTTGACCCCCACCTGCTGACTCCTTGAGCCCCTCTGCTCGCTGCAGACACCTGGAGGACAGGCAGCGGTTTAATCACTGTTATAACTAGGGCAGTCTGTATTTATTCACCGTTCTGCATCCCTGTAATCACTTGTTTGTGCCACATCGGCTGAGATTATTTATGTAAAAAAATGTACACTCATTTGTACAGCTCACCTTTAACTAAGCAGGTATGCAGATCAGCAGTTTTCTAATTAGAGCGTAATCGTGGCTCGTCTCTGTAGAGACGTTGTGCAGGTTACTATACACAATGATGTCTGTAGTCCTCAATGCAGTGGGCTCATCCTCTACCCCATACCTTCTGATCTTATGTAGAAGTCTAAAATGCGCACCCAAAAACATAAATAAAAGTAATTTGTTGCCAAAAAAACTAATCAGCAGCTATTTTTTTGGCATTGATCAATATTTTTTTAAGCAAAAGTGACAAATGCTGAAAATGTTCTTGTTCCCACTACAGCTGATATAGTATTAGATTTCCCCCTAAAGAGTTATCTAAAAAAGTCCTTAATCATCATGTTGTTTGACACTTTGTGACCTTATGTTGCAGTGGTGTCCACAAACTCACCCAGTCTTATTTGCTCCTTATTTTGACGGGCCTTAGCAGACTTGCAGAAGCTTAAATGTGCCTGCTGCTTTTGCAGACTCTCAGCAGAGCTGCTTAGAAGACTTTAGTTTCTCTTTTCAAAAGTCTAAAAATGTTAAAGTTGTCTTCATTCGCTCACCTCCACACAGTTTCTTTGCTTGCTAACAAGCAAAATAAGTGAATCCAACATTGCCACAATGGTGAAAAAGCCAATGTTGGATTATGAATTGACCTATAAACAATTGCCTGCCTCGAAATGAACTTAAGTCATAACATGAGTGAAAAGATGGAGACAAAAAAGTATCTGGAAATCATTGATTAATCAGAGGATCCAGGAAGTGTATTTTAATAAAGTTAGTTTGATTGTTAAAACAGTTTATCTGTCAACCAGAATTAAGGCAGAGTACCTCCAGCTCTTGGTGTGTCAGCATGGCCATAACCTACTTTTTATAAGCATGATATGCATGCTTTAGTCTTTAAATAGCAAGTCATTGTATCCCAACATTGCAAATGGGATTATTTGTCAATCTGATTGTGCATATATACACTTCATTAAGACATTACTCTTTTATTATACACATAATATACCCTTTCCTGGATATATTATGTTTAATCACTGAACAACACTTTGTTATCTGTAGTGTTTGAGCAGATAATTAACATTAATAAAACTAAAATATGCAGTATCACACCCACGTTTCCCAATCAGCATTTAGGTATAAGAACCTTTGAAGCCAAATTCTTTCTCTTTCATTTTTTCTTAGTCGATCCTTTCATTCTGTCTGCTTCTTCATTCTATGCTCATTGGCTGTTTGTTCCACTCGTGTGTCTTGTGGTCTCCTCCTTTCAGATCTGTTGTGGTAGGTTGGGTTGTGCAACATAGCAGCTTAGCAGTAGATGCCAATTCTGGACTGTGTTTAAAAACACATTGAGACTGTTGATTGGGACATAAAATATAAACTAACTAAGAATACTTTGCTTAATACAGACGATTAATTCCTGTGAATATTTATGACAAAAGCTTTTGTCTTTTGGATGTTTTCATTAATTTTTTAAAGAAACAGTTCTCAAGATCTTACTAGCCTGAACTATTTTTAACAGAGATTACAGTTACAGCTGCAGTAGTGTGTTAGTGAGACCTGGTTGACTGGTTGACCATTTTACACCGTTTCAAGTGTTTTCATGCTGTTTTAGAACAATATATGAAGAGGAAAGGTGTAGGTCTGACAAAGAAACTACTGACAGTGCATAATCATTCCAGTGATCGTGGTGGTCCTGGATAATCCTCCTCTCTGACTCTAATAATCTGACTGTAATACACAAAGTCTCTGTCTGTCTGACTGTGTGTTTGTTTCTTTGTCTGCAAAGTCTTTCTACACTATCAGGAGTTGGGCAACGAAACTTGGAAAATAGATAGATCTTAGGCCCCTGAAGGCTCTTACCCAAGGGTGGGCAATTGATTTTCCTAAGGGGCCCACATATGAAACTGGGACTGTTGTGGAGGGCCGCATCAATAAGCTTATAAAGAGCTAAAATTAACGTTGAGTGGAATTAAATTCAAATTATAGGTGTGGCCCTCCACGACAATCCCAGCTCCTTTATGTGGCCTCTTGGGAAAATGTATTGCCAGCCTCTGTTCTTGGCTATATCCTATATTATGTTGCTTAACAACCTCCTAGCAACAGGCTGAAATGACCTGTTTTTGGCATTTACGCACCTGTAACACCTCATAAAAACACCCCATCCTTTTTATTTCACAATAACATTTATCTATACAAAAGATAAATTGTGCTTCATACATTATGATGCCATCACATTGCCTAGCAACCACCTTGCAGTGGGATAAAATGACCCATTTTTAGCATATACACAACATCTACCACTCTTTTTTTTTTTTTTTTTTAAACTTTTTTACATAAAGTACATCAGTTTACCAACAGCAACAGGCCAAAGAGTACTGAGGCATGAGCGTGTGGTAGTGATTATAATTTACAAAATTTAATTTTGTGTTTTCTTTAGTATGAACTGAAAATAACCGTTCAGCTCATAAATTCCGTGCTTTTCAATTCAATTTTATTTATATAGCACCAAATCACAACAATAGTTGTCTCAATGCACTTTATATTGAAAGGTAAAGACCCCACAAAATACAGAGAAAACCCCAACAATCAGATGACCCCCTATGACCAAGCGCTTTGGCGATAGTTGGAAGGAAAAACTCCCTTTTAACAGGAAGAAACGTCTGGAAGAACCAGGCTCAGGGAGGGGTGGCCATCTGCCATGACCAGTTGGGGTGAGGACAGGAAGACAGGGCAAAAGATGTGCTGTGGAAGAGAGCCAGAGATTAATAATAACTAATTATTAAATGAAGAGAGGTCTATTAACACATAGTCAGTGAAAAAGAAACACTCAGTGCATCATGGGAAGCCCCCAGCAGCCTAGACCTATTGCAGCATAACCAAGGGAGAATTCAAGGTCACCTGATCAGGGTCAGCTGAAGGATTATATGTTTTATCACAAAGCCTAATCTTAAAAGTAGAGAGGATGTCTCCCAAATCCAAACTGGGAGCTGGTTCCACAAAAGAGGTATCTGAAAGCTGAAGGCTCTGCCTCCCAATCTACAGTTAAGTACTCTAGGAACCACAAGTAAGCCTGCAGTCTGAGAATGAAAAGCTCTATTGGGGTGACATGGTACTATGAGGTCTTTGAGGTAAAATAGGACCTTGCATGTGATGAGATGGATTTTAAATTCAATATTTTATTCAATAAAGGAAAGTGTTTACTGAGGACATAGATCAAGGGGGCCAAGCACTTTTTTTCCTCATAGGCTTCTACACAACCAGAAGTCTTTTTATAACCAGAGGGGTTACCCCCTGTGGACCATTAAAAATAATGCAGATTTCAGGCACTTCTTGCATTAGCTTCACTTTTCAGACTTGGTCCACCTTTTGTACTCTCTCAAATATCCATCCATTCATCCAGCTTTCTTATCCAATTCAAGGTCGTGAAGTGGTTGGAGCTTATTACAGATGTCCCTGTTATACCCATCACAGGGCAACACAGAAGTAGCTTAACACTTATTGGATTGAATGCCATGAAATGTCTGCACAGAAATGTGTGGTTTCCGATGACGATGACATTTTTAAATTTCCAACAGTATTAATGACTAGGTATGTGTTTGCTTACTCTAGTCCACTGTTGTATGTTTTGCCAGGATACTGGACAGTGGTGACTATTAAGTAAACATGCTCAGCCCTGCACTAAACTACAGTGTTAAAGTATGTACTAGCTTGTTAGGATTATATGGGAATCTTGCAGTATTTTGCATGTAGCTCACAGTATTAGCGTGCAAGAAGAGCGTCACACATATCCACCAGGAAAGGAAAGGGTTGATCATTCATTCAGAGTACTTCTGAGTAGTTTGATACTCTTAGTTTGCAGTAAAAGTCATCTGTTCTTTTCCATTTAGCTACATTTACATGCTCAGTGATGTAGGAGCAGCTCCCACTTATAAGTAACTAATTAATAAAAGTTACTTCATCACTTGCAAAATGTCAGGTCTGCTAACTCAGGCGCTCACTGGTCTGTTTATGACTATGCTGTAAAAAAACAAACAAACCACCACCCCCAAGTCACATTTAACCCACTTACACATTATTCCATGGCTTTAATTCTCTGTTTTTAACAGTTCCCTTTGTCTTGCTGTATCCATAAAGGCCTCAATAGAGGCAAGAGGCAAACTGAGGAAAGCAGAGTCCCAGCAGCTTGTATGAGGAAGTGAAAGATTGTTCCTGTGTATATTCAAAGTTGCCCAGTGCAGTGTAAACTAGGCTGACTTTGGAGGAGAGCCAGTTTTTCAATGCAGCTTTCCAAGAATGGTTGTAACGGCAACTGTGCGCCATTTGGTGTCTAGTGTGGTGAGCGCGAGGAGCGTTGCTGAGGAGCGTTTTGATGATGTGTGTTGCATATTGCTGAGCTGCATCGTCAGGATGTGCGTAAGCAGAGGCGTTTGACACTGATGTGGACCTGAATGAAGGACAGGCAGAGCTGCAGGAGGAGGAGGAGTGCTCGCCTTGTGCCCCTGAGAAAAGTTTCTATCGATCTATAGGTAGGCTGAGAGGAGAGAAGAGGCACAGACAAGCAGAGTGGTTAAAGCAAGCAAAGCAATTGCTGTACCTGCTCATCGCTCATTCCTCTTTTTTTGGCTGGGATGTGTCTTTGTTCTTGTGTTTGAAGGTGGGTGTATCAATTCAGTTCCCACCTCCCCCTTATCCCTCCGTCTCCCACTCTGCTGCAGTGTTCTCCTTCTGGGCTGTGTATCTGCATGCTCAAACACACACACACACACACACACACACACACACGTTCCCTCACATTCTCCCCCCCCGTCGCTTCCTCCGTCTGTGTCTGCCGCCATCAGACGCAGGGACTGATAATATCTGCTCCAACGCCCTGTCCTCCTTCTCCTGTTTTGTTTTTTTATTTTGCACCCCTTCTCTCCTGCATCTCTCCTGTTCTTAATTCATTGGACATGCGCTCAGGTTTTAAACAGCATAGCCCTCTTTCTCTTCAATTTACAATTTTAAAAGTCCCCCCCAAAAATGCAGTCTGGACCTCCCCTTCCCCTGAGAAGCTGCTAGTTTCTTCTGTGTGCATGTGTCACCTCTCTGATCGGTATCTGTATTCACTTAGTGTCTGGACACGTCACTCTGCTCCTTCAGAGTGAGCAGCACAACAGGCTGCATGCATCATTCTTGCATCATGCTGCAGCGCAGTGCACAGTTTAAATAACTCCTCCACATCTGTGAGAAGACTGAGCTGTTTGGTTTCGGCTCAGGGCTCTAGTACAGCGTGGATATTAGCATGTGGTTCAGCCATGACTGCCATGACTGTGCTTGTACCAGTGAGGAGGGGTGAAAAAAAATCAGAGAGGAACAAGGACAGGCTGTGTGAAGGGAGGAGCTGAGCTTTAAACTGCTCTGTCATTGGTTAGTCACGTGCCCTGCCCGCCTGTAAGAGTCTGCCTGATTGGCTACTGCTCTGCATTGAGCACAGCAGCTGCAGTTGTGATGAACTACCCCTTCTCTCTCTGCCCTGGCTCTGCTTTTTCTGTCTCTACCCCTCGCATTAATAACTGTCTGGCACTCATCTGTGTGGACCAGCGTGCCAACCTGTGCCACTTCAAGGACACCTCTATCCGCTGTGTGTTTCTGCGTGAATCATGTCAAGTTAGTCAATTACTTTCTGCTCCGTGGAGCTCACCGGAGTTAAAGTGACGTCTCCACTGCCTGCAATCTCCCTCCCTCCATCCTCTCCCTCTCTCTCCCTCTCCCTCTCTTGTATCACTTAATCAAGACATACTGTAGCTTGCCCTTTCCTGTTCACCGCTGCCTCCCTCCCTGCTACCCTATTTGTTTGCCCTCGTCTTCTCCTCTTTGGCTGTTTCGCGTCCACCTCCCTGCCTCGTGATCCTCGTCGCCCTCCGTTTAAACAAACTCCACACCAGGTTGTAGCTTTACAGTCACGTTCTCTCCTCAACAGGCTGGTGTTTTGTTAACGCTCCTCTGTTTTTGCAATCCACAGCAAGGCAGCAAGCAAGGACATGCAGCAGAGAGGTCAGTGAGGAGGAGGAGGAGGATGATGACAGCAGAAGAATAGGGAACGGACAAGGAGGGATGAGAAAGAGACTGAAGTAAGAGGAGGAAGTGGAACTCCAAAGTGCCTACTGCGAGGGTACGTCTGCCGAGCCTGCTGGATTACAGCGGGACAGTGTGTGTCTGGCCTTGAATGGAGGCTGTATTTTATCCTGACAGCCACAGAGTCATCCATCCCACGTTGGTGAGCTGCAGTCCCAACATACCCTGAGCTGAGCAGCCACTTCGACTCATCATTACAAGGACATCTCCGTGTAAGACTGTCTTTTTTTTGTTTGTTTTATTTTTATTTTGTTCTTGTTTTTTGTTTTGCTCTAAAGAAATCTTTAGTTTCCCTGTCAGGCTGCCCAAATATAACTAAAGTAGAACTACAGTGAATGCCCCAGCCTGGCCATGTTGACGTGAATGTAATGGTGATTTACAGCGGGCTGATACAGGTGAATGCACACACTCGGCGACCTATCCAAGCGACATGCCAGAGTGATGTCCTCAGATTAGTTTCCTTTTTTTCTTCCTTTTTTTGAGACAGAGCTGGCCTCTGCTCGCAGTCAAGCCCCTCTGTATATCTCACTGCAGTGAGACTTCAGCTGCCACTTTTCCCAGGAAGAACTAATAAACATCCCCCAAAATACACCAACCAAAAGGACTCGCTGCCTATTTGCACTGAGGAGAAACCGAAAATATTTTTGCTTCTGTTTCCTCTGTGTTGTGCTGGGGGATTTTTTGTCTTGAATCACCATTAGTCACCCTTGCTCTCATCAGACAGTTTTCCGTCCATTTGCCCCCTGCCGCTGCACAGCGTCTGCGAGCGTCTCTGATGGCTGTCAGCATGACCATGGGACGAGACACCAAATGGCTGACCTTGGAAGTGTGTCGTGAGTTTCAGAGAGGCACCTGCTCACGGTCTGACGCTGAGTGTAAGTTTGCACATCCCTCACGGAGCTGCCATGTGGAGAACGGCCGAGTCATCGCCTGCTTTGATTCGCTCAAGGTAACTGTGCTACATACACGTTGATCTAATACAGCTTGTTTGTTTCCACACACTCATTGTGCTTTATGTCAAGCTAGTTAATGCCTTTTGGCTCTGTGGAGTATTATATAGCTGAATGACATACAAACACATCCTGACGTACACACAAACCAGGATTTTCTGCAGTGTTTCAAATGAGTTTGCTCATCTTTAGCAGGAAAAACACATCACATAGAGATACGTCAGGATTTGCATGATCATCCCCCTAAACCTTTCAAACTTTGTCAGCTGGTCATAACTTTACTTAACAATATATTCTAATTTTATCTTTATAGTATATATCTGTGTGGTTATGGGCCTGGAAAGTATAGGGATGTGTCTTATTTCAAGTCTTAGTAACATTTTTTTGCTGTTTTTTTTAAACATTGTATAATGAAGGAAAAGTGTGTTGTCTACACGTCCCAGAATGGCCTTTTTAATTCATGAGAAAAACAGCTGTAAATGACATATTTTATTTTGTCACCATTTAGCTAAGATAAGAACACGTGTCAGCAGGGGTTTACTGCCTATAAAGAGCGTCTGGCCTCCCCCCTAAGGGGAAAATCACCAAGACTGTAATAAAATTCTTTTGAGCTATTTAAGTTGGGACTTATTTACTTAACCGTAAAGTACATTTTAGTTTATCGAATTGCCGGAAATAACAGCATAGTGCACACACTTGATCTAAGTAAGGTAACAAAGACTCTTTCCTTTAACTGTTTGCGACAAGCTGGGGCCAAAGGCCCATTTTGAGCCAGGAAAAAACCCTGTTCAGGTCATTTAAATTTCATGATAAACGGCTTTTCCTGGATATATATATATATATATATATAGATAGATATATATATTATAAAGATTATAAAAAGATTTTGGCCTTTCCCCCAAAAACGAAAACCACCAAGACTATGATACAGAATATTTTTAGCCAGTTATTCTGAGTGGCAGTTTCATTTACTTAAGACTAAAATACATTTTTATGTCACAAATTCCAAAAATCTTCTGTTAAGTGAAGTAACACTGACTCCATTTCTTATCTATTTGTTCTTAACATTAGTTAGTCCCCAAAAGGCCCGGGAAGCCAGGAAAAACCTGTGATAGTGAAACACCCTGCAGTTTAGATAGTTACCTATATGATAAAGAGGAACTGCTGACAATCATTTCCATACGTGTAATAGATTAGAGCCCAGCTGATACATTCTGTATATCTGTCTGTCTGTCAGCTTCTTGGCTGATGTTGCGCTATTACAGATGTATTAGAGTCGACGTATTTATGTTTTCCTACATGCACCAATTTACATGATAGCTTTTAACTTTATGATAAATTTTTTTCCCAAAGAACATAATAGAGAAAATATGCTTGGAGTAATTTAGAAATAGTGTTATTAGTGTTTGCAGCGCATGCAGCAGAGTAGCATGAACAGACAGTGGTGCAGTCAGGCGGTGTCTTCACATAGAACTGCTTGTGAAAGATGTGGTAGTTTGTGAAGGATAGACACTTTTAATCATAGCTGTGCATTTATGTACCTGTGTATTTATAAAATATCACTATTTATTATCAGATTTTTTTTAATTCATAGAAATTTTCATCAGCTTCAAAAATATAGTCTTGGACTAGTGATTTCCTCTGTGGCTCAGAGGTCAGGATTAATATATCTTAATATAGTTGCAATTCTTGCTTTAATATCAAAAAATAAAAAAAGTTTGTTTGTTATTGGGCTTTTTTGGCTTTTTTACTTGAATACCTTTTTTGGCTTTTCTTGAACTAATATCAAAATTTTAAGTAGGAAGAGCTGAATTTTTTCATATAACACGATGTTATACCTCTTTCATTCAATTTTAAGCGTAGCCTGTGATTTTCACAATAAAAGCTCTGTTATGTCTGGTCAACTTTGATAGTAGCCTTATATTTTTAACTGAAAACCACAAAGTAAAGGGTTTTTTAAAAAATTATTATTTCTGATTATGAATTAATATATATAATTTGGCTGTCTCAAATATAACACCCCAAATAGGCACATGCCTGCTAATTAGCTGTTTTACTGTCTACATGTAAAATACTGGGGTTTTTTAAACTTACAGTTTAATGTTACCATATTGATTTAGAGGTGAAAAAACATGTGTCTGGTTACTGTCTGGCTCATAAACCTTTCAGCAAGATTTTCTTTGGCCATGGTATAACTAGTATAACCAGGCATGAGATTTAATAACTAAATACAGATTCTGTATTTATTTGTAGCTACATAAACCAGGGAATGACATCTGGTTTTCCAGATATTTATTGTTTCCGCTCGGACCAGGCATAATTTCTCGTAAAGCGGCTCAGCTGATGCTCTCTGTTCCTCCACCACCTCTGATGTGGGCTAGTCGGTCGTGCTGCTCCAGCATCACTGCAGCTGCTCTCCTCACCCCCATCCTCGCTCCTCCACCACAGAATCACAACACTAGCGCTGCTCGCACGCTGTGTAAAAACAGTATGAAATGTGGTGCATTTTAGAGGAGCTACATCTCTCAATGGCCAATTATGCTAAAATCCAGAATACACTGTTGCTCCACTCGTGCGCTTGCATGCGTGTTGATGTATGCATGTTTGTCCACCAGCTTTCCCGCAGTGAAAAAGTGAGACTCGGACAAGGGGCTTTCTGTCTGAGTGCAGCTGCTGTCTCCTCGTTTATTGAGTTAGAATTTATTATTCAGCCATTTTTCTGTGTTATGTCCTCCAGAGAAGGGGGGAGTTGGAGAGGAGAGAGAGAGAAAGAGAGAGGGGGCCTAGCAACAGCACAGGAGTGCATACCCATTGGATAGTTTGATCTTCCTGAGTGGCACGGCTGTTTTTAGCACAGAGCAACAGCCTGGCCCTGTACTGGTCTCACTGACAGGAAGAAGAGGCTGTTTGAAGCTCCAGGGTCACGTTGATAGTCTGAGAGAGAACTGAAGCTGGTGATGAAGGTCAGATCAGATGGTTTTAACATACAGTGCCGGCACAGAGTGTGAAACCGCCTTTTCTATGACAGTGTTTCTGTTCGGGATTGTGCTCAGCTGACAGTTGTTGCTTTCAGTCGACTGACTAGAAAAAACAAGGAAGCATCACGCGCTGTCCCCAGCAGAGCCGCTCTACAGCATCGCTCCTTCCTCCCTCTCCCCCCCCCCCCCCCCCCCCCTTTT
>VUQG01020331.1:21957-33903 GCA_015106755.1 Etia nguti
ACAGCATCGCTCCTTCCTCCCTCTCCCCGCCCACCCCTCCCTCCTTTGTTAATTTTATGGATTTATCCGCTAATGGCTTCCCTCCTCATCATCCCTCCCATATCTGGCATCTCCATGCCAGCCCAAGCCGACCGCTGTCATTCCCTGTTGCTCCTCCATTAGCTCCGTCTGGTTGGTCTGAACCCGCTGCAGAGGGTGGGGGGGGGGCTTGCCGCCTAGTTCTTTTTACCTTGTTAACTGGAGTGCTGCTGTCATCTCAAATGATTAATGTGGGCATTGCATCTACCCACCATGCTACTTTTAAACTTAGAGATGATTCAATAGCAGTGTCACCTTTGAATGACATCATCGAAGGACTGCAGCTAACAACATTATGGTTATAGATTTATGAACTAAACTTTGTGGTCAACTCACCTAATGTGAAACGCATGAAGATCTCCAACACAAGTTTAAAAAGCCAAATTCTTCTTTAAAATCAAATTTTTTGTCCAAAAAACAACAATACCCCAAAATATTTGGTTATTTAAGATGACGGAAGATCATTTGAATAACTGAAATGTAATTTTAATAAGTTTTATGTTAGAGGATGCCAATATTTTTAGAACTGAATACATAGTCTTGATTAATTGGTTCATTAATTGTCTAATTTTTTCATCTTAACATCATTATCTGCTATGAGAGTAACCTCAAATAACTTAAAGGTGAACCATTATGGTTTACCTGAATTACAGTGCATAGTGTTACAATGGTAGGTGCCAAACTTGGCAAAGGTTTCAAATAAAGAGGTCGATATATGTAAAATTAATCTGTCTGAGCCAAGGTTCATGGTTCAGTCAGACCCAGTATAAAAGATGGACATTACCTTCTGATCTGAAAAGTAAAGCCAGTAAGGAAATTTCTTAAACTGGCATTAAACTGGCTTAAACTTTTTAACGGCCACCAGGTGGCGATACATATGGTTGAACAGTTCTGGGAAAATGGCCCCAAACCCTCGAGTCTGACCTTATTTCCCGAGGATTTCATGGGCTCAGTCACTCATTTCAGGCCACACTGAATAAAATATTAAGTTCATTTTGTAAATTTTGGTCATTCTAAATTTCACAAAGGAGGATTATCCAGGGTATCCTAATCAGTTAATAATTTGTCAATCACAAGTGTGGTTTCACTTCACTGTTATGAATTTGGATCGTAGGACTGAGGCAGGAGGTCAGGAGGCAGACCAAAAGCCATTTATTTAAGCTGATATACCAAAATCCAAAACAATGGTGAACACGCAGGAAAATTAAGAGTAACCAAGACATAGACCAAGGAGAAGGACCGAACTATTTATACACATGAGATAATAAGGGAAGTACACAACTCATAAACAAAGTAGCAAAGTCAAAAAGTCATGCAGGAGTACACAATGCTGACCGCAAAGGAAGATTAACAGACAGCAAGACAAAGACTAAAGTAAAGGATTGAACTATTTATACACTCGAGGTAACAGAGCTGGATGAAAGAGGGTAACATGACACAAGTAAGAGCAATCACACAGGTGAAGACAATCAACGACAATGGGTCAGGATGGGAAGTAAAACTAAAAGTATAACACGGGAAACAGATGATCACCAAATTAAAACAGAAAATGAATAACAGTGAAACAGGGAAATGCCAACACCGAAACACTGAGGGAACTAATTAAATATCATAAATACAAACTACAAAACTAGAATTAAAATATCACCAGAAGTGTTTCCTTACAATCCGAAGGAATGACTGAAAATTAAAGCCTAGCAATAAACAAAACAAAGAATGAAGAAACCCTGGAGTGATCAACCAGAGAGTACCTCCAAAAACAAACTGGGATCCTAAACTTCAAAAAAACTTAAAACCCTGAGACCAGCTGAAAAGACTGGCCCGGGGGGTCATGACATTCATGGTAGATACATCCAGCTATTTCTATTCTTTCATTTGCATGATGTTAGTGAGAACTTAAACAAAAACTGGTTAGCACAATGTAGTAGCAAAATCCTCTATTGTTCTCTTACATCTGCTTATAATTTCTAATTACATAAAACTAAAGTAAAAATGTAAGACCAGGCCCTCATTGCATCAATGTTACAAAATACCACTGTGACTATGCTACACTGATGTTCTAAACAGTTGGATTTGCCAACATAATCTAATAACAATGCCATAGTTACATTAGTAAAATGCATAGTATTTGTGTTTGATATTAATGCAGAAAAGTCTCCATGTACTCTGGTTATTTTGCAGTCACAGAGCAGTATTATTGCAGTCTTACCAAACTTAGGAGCAAACACAATGTTGGCATTACATATGTATTTGTATCACGGCGATATCCCTAATATCGTCATGTTGGGCCACATTAGGGACAGCTCCACCTATCTGGTGTTCTAACCTTCTGTTTATGAAGGGCAGCCAATCAGAAGAAGGATTATGTTGAACTGGGAACCATGCAAAGGCACTCTAGCGGAGTCCAAGAATAAAAAAAGTGGTGGAAATGAGTATAACAGGTCGTCTTTAACTGAAAGAAAGCATCAGTTGTGTTTCATGTTAATATTCTTTACAGTGCAGTTCTGTAAACGTGTGCCACAGAGTATAGCTGCGCTGTGATCCTTTTTATCGACGTCCTAGCTCTCTTTTCTCTCTGCGCATCAGCAGCACACTACTGTACAAACAGGGACTTTCTCTGTGTTGTGTAGTGCGTTGCCATGGCTACCAAAAGGAGATTCCTGACCCAGTACTCTCCTCAGCACCGCTATTCATTGGCCTCTTTCTCTAACCCAGATTTGACAGCTTTCTTAAAGGTTTTGTATCAAAGTTTTCTTTATTTCTTTGTGTTTCTGTCTGGAGCATGCAATGCATAACGTCAATGCACCATTAGATTCATTAATAGATACTTTTCTTTCCCTCTGAGTTGGAGCAGGCATGCTGGGCTCATGGGACTCTCTCTTCATTACAGTCTCATCCCTAAACACACAGCTTGCTGACGCAAAGCTTGCTCCGGTGTAGGCGAGAGTGTTTTTATATGCCTGCGTACCATCATGACCGTTTTTCAGGCGGCTGCGTTGCTGCCTGCTCTCGTGCTTTTTTGTCTGCTGTGTGAGGTTGTGTGAGTGGATGCTGGTGAAGAGACACTGCGGTTTTTCCTCCTGTTTTTATAGAGTTATCCTTCTGCTAACATCCTTTTTATGTGCCCTAATCTCAGCTTGTTATCCATCACCATCAGAGCCTCTGCACCATGACGTCAGCTTGTCTTCAGACTTTTTTTTTTTATTGTCCTCTGCTTTAGTGCTCTCTCAGTTGCTCGTGATCACCTAACGCGAGGGACTTTCTGTGGGTGTGGTTTAATGACAGAGCATGTTGCCGAGGCTCAGTGGAGGTAGTTTAGTGGGTTAACAACTCATCTGCAGGGGCAGACAGATGCTGTCGGCCCAGGGGTTTAATGAAGACTGCAGTTTCTCCTCTGAGTGTGCGTTGACCTGCAGTGTTCCTGCAGCACCATCTTCACCTTCCCAACAGTCTGCCAGGGAGCAAGGACACTGCTTTAACAGCATTCTGGGCCAAATTGATTGCTTTTAGATAAATGGATCCAAATCTGATTTAGAGTTTGTCAAAAAGCCAGAAATGACAAGTAAAAAGGAGCATGAAGAATGACTTCTGATCAAAACGGATTTTGGCCACGGCTGCTGATGCAGGATAAGATTCGCGGGTAATTTATGACTTTAATTTTTCCCAGTTTTCTGAGATGATAAATTCAAAATATCCATGTATTGTGCAGTAATGAGATAATCCTCAGTTGCATCTGTAAATCCACGGCATCGATTACAGAGTGTAGCCAGAACCAGCTGAGTTGTAGTCTCATTAGATGATCAGATAAAAAACCAAAAAAAACCCCCCAAAAAACTGGAGCTGGCATTTCGGTGTCCTGCAATGTTTATACAATAAACTTTTAATTTCTATTCCTAATAATGCAGTGCTGTGTGATATATGGAAATGTTTGTTTTAATATAGCGCCCCTCAATTTTTCATTTCTATTGATTAGAAATGGCCCATTAAAGAAGAAAAGTTGTGAAAATATCCAATAAAACTCTGCAAAATATGGATAAAAAGCCAGTTCGGTGACATCATTGTAGTATTTTAGAGAAATGAATCGAGAGTTTCATTCATATATGTTTCCTTAATGTATAGTCTGACTTCAAAGTTTCTTTCTAGAGACATCAAAGGCAAGGCAGCAGTTGCATTATTAGTAACATGGTGAACAGACACTGTAAAATACCACATCGCAGATCTAAATTTGGACAATTAGCATAAAAGATTATAATCTGTGGAGCACATTTACAGATATTAGATACTTAACATAAAGGTCAAAAGTGGATTAATGGTAAATCAGAGCTGTAGTCATTTTAAATAACTATATTATAATTTTACAATTATTCATACTTTTGGAAATTATATTAATTTCTTGTATGTATTTGTAGTGTATTGTGGTTTTATATATGCTGATTTATGTTTTGAATGTTGTAAAATGTGAATGTAAAAGCCCAACAAGGGACAAGGGTCATAAATTAGCAACAGTTATAAACTCATCGTGCAGTACATCAGTTTCATGTACTGTAGTGGAAGACGTTCACGTGGATGACAGTGCACGTTAAACTGCACTGTCTCTTTTAATTAAATAAATAGAATTAGAAATAACCCTTTATAAACCCTTTGTAAGTTCACTTAAAGCAAAATGAACTTAGGTGAAGAAGATCAATCAAAGTGCTATTTTAAGCTTGTCAGATTTTAGATAATTCAGATCAGCTTATCAATTGTAAATGTTTGTTTTAAATCAATGCATTATTTGACTTATTTACTCCTTATAGAAAGCAATCTGTTAAAGTACCACTACAGCAGTTTCAGTGAAAACCAGTGCAAAGAGTACTGGATGGTGATTCTGCACAGGAAAACTGGCTGCTTTTTCTTTAAGTGCTGGCTGATCTCTGCTTTTGTTACCTACACTGCTTCTGGTGATGGCACACGCTTAGCAAGATCAACCCTCCGGGTCACAGGTTCTGTCCCTGGTAGGTTTGTGCCTTTTCAGGTGCTGTGGTCAGGTGTACTTGGTTTATAACTATACACAGTGTTCTTTTTGACTGGCAGTTCTTGGTGGATTTACAATAACATGGTTCACAACATCACTGGCGACATTGTTGCCTTGAAAGAGTTTTCATTTCATTTCTCTCACTTTAAAGTGGTATATTCACTTCCAAGCTTATTACTAAAAGAATAATATAAAACAACTCTGGTACAGAAACTTTACATTGCTAGAAACCCCAACATGAACGTCCAGGTGACGTTCAAGAAACGCACCCAGCAAATGTTGCAGCTATTTTTTTAACCAAGGCTAGAATTAAAGAAAATCACGTCAACTGATGGTCGCTAGATGTGGTTGTACAAGCAAGTCTGGATGTGATAAATTAAGTTTTATAATTACAAATATAAATAAGAAATCAGTTACAAATACTGAGGCTTATTAGATAAGCTCACATGCTGATGGATGTGTCTCTGGGTTCAGTAATTATCGTGTCTAAAATTTATGTTTTTTCTTTGTTTTTCTTTTTAAATTTTTTTTATATATATTATTAGAAAGAAAAGAAAAATCACAAACAGAAATTAATAATTAGTAAGGAATGGTTCCCAACTATACTTTATAAATCAAGTCTGCATATATGAATTGTAGGCCTATGTACAATTTACTCATAGTTGAAATGCTTCTTAAAAGATATCATGATTCTTTGCAGACCACCTTTTTTTGGCGGATGCCGTTCTGTATCAGTTCATCTGTTATATTAAAGCTACTTTCGGCTGCTTCCTTGTCACAAGAGCTCACCACAGCGGGTAGCTCCACATGTTTGATTTGGCAGATTTTTACGCCGGATACCCTTCCTGGCGCAGCCCCCGAGGGACTCATATCTCCTCCTCTCTGTTATGTTAAAATGTACAAATTTGGCTTGTGAGTTTGTTTTTTCCAGTAATGACCGCTTTTGCTTTTTCACTCATGCACTGTGATGTTTTTCCCTCATTTCAGAAAATAGGTTATTTTATTTTATTTTTGAGCTGATATCTTACCCATGGAGATACTGACTCTATTATAGAGGACGGTGAGAGTTAAGCATATGTTGTCAGCCTCCAGCTTTATCGCTTGTCACTTTAGTTTATTTTTCTGCTTTAGAAAAGTCCAAAGCTGGCTCAACTACAACACCTGTCATTTCACATTGCCTCAAAAAATGACTTAATGACAAGATGAAATGATTATATCCTGAGAAACAAAACAAAAAAACACCTTTGAATGTTCTTCTATCGTCAGAACTCTTTTACCAAGCGGTTGCATATTTCTCATGAATTATGCAGCAGAAGCTCTTCTGGGGCTTCATTAGTACTTTATTCACCAAAATTTATAAGGCATAGTCATTAGGATTCCTCTGAAAGCACACTAGATCCTTGATGTTTAGTGTAACAAATTGCACTTGATTATATGGATGAGTCCTCTGCTAAACTTGAATCGGTTGCTCTGATAAGAGGTGATTTTTATTTATTTAATTATTTTTGGGTGGTAGTGAGTTTTTGTTGCCTGCTTAAAGCTTCTATGCTCATCCTTCTTTCTCCGCTCTCCTCCTCAGGGGCGTTGCACACGCGAGAACTGTAAATACCTGCACCCACCTCCGCACCTGAAAACCCAGCTGGAAATCAACGGGAGGAACAACCTGATCCAGCAGAAGGCCGCAGCAGCCATGTTGGCTCAACAGATGCAGTTCATGCTGCCTGGAACACAACTGCAGCCCATAGTGAGCAGCCGGTCCTAAACTATGACTCTACAGTAATGCAGTCATCAAAACACTGTGCCGTATGCAAGATGTGCACCAAACAGGCAACAAGGAAGTAGAATAATCGTTTACACTATCGATGCTGGCTATTTCTGTCCTCTTACAAACATAAAATAGGGAATAAAAAGAGCATTTTGTTTTTAAAAAGTGTTTGAAAGCCAAAGTTTCTTACTGTACAAGGGGAAATTTGCAGAATCTCAAGTGACATTGAAAGTCTTTTATGTGTTCTGCCTGCTCAGCTTTTTTTCATGCGTGTAGAAGTTGTTTAGGCAGCTGCATTGTTCTTATTCCTGTAAAAAGCAGTGCTGGCAGTCAAGCACTTCAAGCCTCCCAACGCTATTGAAAGCTCTGCCATAAATTGTCTCTTTCTTGTTCTCTTTCTTTCAGACAACATTCCCAGTGACGCCCTCTCTGGCAACGAGTCCCAGCATGGCATTCAGTCCATATCTGAGCCACATGGGCCCAGCAATGGGTTTGATGCCTGAGCTGCTGCCCAGCACTCCCCTGCTCGTCCCTGGGAGTCCTACCGGTCTGGCAGCCATGGGAAATGGCACCTCCGCACAAAAACATGTGCGCACAGACAAGCTGGAGGTATGCAACCTGCGTGCAGTTGTTGTGTTTCTATGTTTGGCCGAAGAACGATGAAAGGTGAATGTTGATCGGTGCTCCCGGCTGCCCTGCCAGGTTTGCAGAGAATTCCAGCGCGGGAACTGCACGCGAGGTGAGAACGACTGCCGCTACGCTCATCCCCTGGAGGCGGGCATGGTGGACTGCAACGAGAACTCGGTCATTGTCTGCATGGACTACATTAAAGGCCGCTGCAGCCGAGACAAGTGCAAGTACTTCCACCCTCCAGCTCACCTGCAGGCCAGAATCAAGGCTGCACAGCACCAAGCCAGTCAAAACACCCCATCCTCAGGCTTGGTGAGTTGTCCTCAACACGGTGTCTCTGTCCTTTTTAACAAAAATAAACATTAAAATATTCTCATTTTTTTCAGAAGAAAAACATCCATGTAAAGCGAGCCAACCTTCGCCATACAGCTAATTCCATAATTTTTTGGACAGGGATACAGTTTTTGTTTTGTTGCTCTGTTTAATAACACTGCTGGGTTTAATCAAGATGTAACTGAAGTTTGGACTTTCAGCTTTCATTTCTAGGGGTTTTACAGAAATGTTGCATTAACTCTTTGGGAATTATAGTTTTTAGCTTTGCCACCTCCATGTTGGCCTCCTGTCTTTTTGTGAGTGCCATCGTCTCCAAACCAAACATCATATCAGGTCTCACTACCATCTTGTGAACCTTCCCTTTCACTGTTGCTGCCACAAATCACACTCATCTCCACCCACTCCACTCTGCCTGCACTCTCTTCTTCAAATCTTTTGTGCAGTGTTTGTTGCTTGGGATGGTTGACCCCAGGTATTTAAACTCATCCGCATTCACTACCTCTGCTCCTAGCAGCTTTATCTATTCCCCCCAAAAATAAAGCTTCTAGAGCTTTGCAGGCTTTTTTTTGGCCTTCTTGTTCTTTAGTGTAACCAGTGGTTTACACCTTGTTGTAAACACTCTGTTTTTACATTCTCTTGATTGTACACCTTGACAGTGATACGTCTATCTTTCCGAGCAAGTTCATCACTTGGTTGAATGTTGGGAAGCTGTTTTTCTTAATCATGGAAATAATTCTGTCATCATTTAATGTTGCTGAGCTGGCCACTGTATTCCTTCTTCCTTTTAAGAATGGATCAGATTGTTGATTTTGCCAGTTTTTTTTTTACGTCTCTTTTGGCCTCATATTTAAAATTAAAGTGAAGTTTTTTATGAAGTAACAAGGAAACAGGCCTCACCTGGCAATGACTGGGCTGGATTGGTACCAATCTGTTGTGGTCAAGAGAGAACTGGGCATAAAAACGTAGCTGTGGATTTACCGGTCAGTCTACGTTCCTACCCTCACCTGTGGTGATGATCTCAGAGTAGAAGTGTTGCTCCTCCACCTCGAAAGGAGCCAGTTGAGGGGGTTTGGATATCTGACTAGGATGCCTCCTTTTGAATGATTTAATGTCCTACCAGAAGGAGGCCCGGAGCAGACCGAGGACCCGCTGGAGAGATTACATATCTCGGCTGGCTTGGGAAAGACTTAGTGTCCCCCTGGATGAGCTGGAAGAGTTGCCTGGAGTGGTGGAAGTCCAGGTTTGTCTGTTTAGACTCCTACCCCCGTGACTTGAACCCGGATAAGCGGTATAAAATGGATGGATGGTATCTGATCTTCAATCACATCTCGATTGTTTGATTTAAAATCCACTGTGGTTGTTTAAAGAAGGCAAAACTACAAATTATGGACCTAACTGTATTCTGTTTAACAGCAGTTCACAAAATAGTTTTTTATTCTATGTTATTCTCTTGATTTGTGTTCCTGAAGCTACAATTTTCAGTTTATCAGGTTCTTGAAGATTATTTGAATACAACAGTTGCTGCTTCTTCTAAAGCTTCCCTGCCAAAGATTCTTGACAGCATATGTGCTCCCCACACAAAACACTTATCACTGAAATTAGTTTCCAAGTTGCAGTAAAAAACAGGACAATTCATGTCACGTTAAGTCCAGGCTGTATTAACAGCAACAGATTTTCCTTTCCTGTACTTCTATATTGTTCAATGATACAATGTAAGATCATAATATCCTGCTTCAGATAGGATAATGTAGCTTAAACCGTTTGTTTTTTTAGCACATTCACTGCTTTCTGCTATCCATACGATGCGTATCATATGGTTCACTACTTTGAGTGAAGCTGCCTGTAATGACTAACGCCATCGATGTGCGTAATCTATAGTTACTGAAAGAAGATACAAATCATAAAAGTGAAAGGACTTAGAACGATTATTTCTAGGTGATTTGGTTTTGGTTTTAGCTTGTAACATTGTTTTAACTTCAGTAAAGAAGGGGATTGCTGCTGTGTTACTTCTGTAGATCAGGTGGGGTCATTCAAACATACTCCTGCTTCAGCCACATCCTACATTAATTGCCTGTGTGCTAAGGTTTTATACCTATATATCCTGGTTATCTTTCACTGCAGTTTGATGGTTCAGCACCGGCCCCATTAGAAGATGAAATGATAGAAACCCCATTTTGCTCTTGGCCTGACCTCTGGGCTGTCCTTACATCACTTCAGCTAATCTTAGATACTGCAGTGCCCTCTTGTGGTGGTAAAAAGCATCCATGTAATCTGGCAGTAAAGCTTATATTCACCCTGAGATGACACCAGATTAATTTACTTTTGCTTTTTGTTCCAGGGAGAGTGTTTTCTGTACACCCATCACTACCCACAGGAGCCTGGGTTGAAACATAACCACTGCTTTCATTCACATGCTTCTCTTCACGGCCAGGGTCTGCCCCCAGGGGCCGTGCAGCCGCTACCAAAGAGGCCCATCTTAGAGAAGAGCAACGGAGCTGCTGCCACCGTCTTCAATCCCAGCATGTTCCACTACCAGCAAGCCCTGGCTAACATGCAGCTCCAGCAGCCAGCCTTTATCCCCACTGGTGAGTCTCTGGAAACATTAGCAACACCAGTAGAAGGTCCCTTGGACCTTAAAAAAACCTTGAGTCCAAGAAGTGGTCTGTGCACTCAAGCACAAAGGTGGAGGACTGCAAGACGGAAGGAGTTGCTGGTGCAGTGCAAACAGTATGCATGCTGTGTCTGTTCAGGGCTTCTGTGCTGTGTGACGCTTCTCTTCTGTTTCAATGTCTGTTGTGTTGCTTGATTTGGATTCACTCTTGCTTGGCTTGTGATGAGGCCATAGAGTCAGAGGACACAGCTTACAGAGACAAACACATTAAAGGCCTAAACCACAAAGCAGGATTAGGGTTTTAGCGAGGTAACTTCAGGTTTAACTCTGAGTTTTCAGTGTCACAAAGGTGGTTCATTAGTCACTATGGCAGCTAAAACTGCAAACCTAACCTGCACGTAGGAAACAACCGCTGAATCACTAACCAGTTCTCAGGAAAATGACACCATTGGTCCTGGAAAAACAGCTGGACCTTAATATCCAGGTAGGAGGAGGCTGTGCTTTAGAGAAATATAGATCCTTAAGAGCAACGTTAATGCACATTTTATATCTAGCAAGCATTATTTTATTTTCATTTGTTCTGTAAGGCTTAAAATCATATCTGATCCTAAAACTGAACACTTAATCCTCGTTATTACTGACTGTTCATAAAATCTGCACGCCTACTTGGTTGAGTTCAGTTTTTAATTGTTCTTTCCTTGCTCTTAGACGATTTTACACAGCCGGGGCTGCATCTGAAAGAATAAGGTTAAAAGTGTCTTGTGCAGATTTCTGAATATGTCAGATGCTATTGAGCCTTAATGACTGAGCTGTGATACCAATAAGTCAGTTAGCTTTAACATTTTCTATTTGTAGCATTTTTCCAGTCTTTTGTAGCTTTGTCTTCCTTTGCCATTCTGTTGTCATGTTTGTGATTGGTCAGATGTTGCCAACACCACCTCTTTCATGTGAACCCGCTCCTAGATAGATTGAGGAAACCTCTGGTTTACTTGTGGAGTTGATAACCACCTTCAGCGTGACTGCTGATTGTTACGTTCCCCAGGAAGCCTGGGGGGAATCCACGGAAGTAACAATAAAAGTATCTGCACCAAGGAAGCAAATTTGGCACTAAAATAAAGGTTTTTAATTACAATTAAACTGGGAAGTCAAAGCTACCATCACCAAATAAACAGAGAATGTCACGGTTGTTATAGAGTGGACTCAGGCGCGGAGCTCGGATTAAAGACGGTGCGTTTATTTACAGTGCAGCGAGGTGACAACAGTTCAAATGTGCAACAATGATCGTTAGTGCGTCCTTCCTCTCGTGCTTAGCCCGTGCCTGGTAGTGAGTGCCCGTCTCTCCTCCAAGTGCTTCCCTGTGTCCGTGAATCCTCCGTTCCAATCCCTAGGTGAACACAAACGACAGCAAGATGAATACGTTGATCACACAATACTTAACAACGCTAGCGGCTCGAAACACTACCAGGCTTAGTGCAATACTCCAGCGCTGTCTGTCGCTCAGCCACACCATTAAGT
>VUQG01020332.1:0-20260 GCA_015106755.1 Etia nguti
AAGCCACAAACACATTTTCAGCAAAAAGACAGGATATATGAATCACACACACAAGCAACAACGGGCTGCTTGCATCTCTCTGTGCACTCAGAAAAGTGCAGAGGTGAAAATGACGCAGTTTGAAACATTCACCCTCAAACTTACACTGCAAATCATAACGACACCATTTATTTAAAAAGACCACTGTGCATAGTTTATACTGACACATACACAAATACGTACAAATACAAACGCACACTTCAATGCAAACAATGTGAATAGTTAACTTTGTAGTAAAATTTAGTTAACTACAGCAGACTACAGTCATAAGAAGATGAGCAAACTTACAAAATAAAAAACATAAATTACAAATTGTTTGCTTCTTGTAACATGTACACCAAAGGCTGATCGCACAATGAAAAAATCTGCAATGACATTCTTTTTGTAGTCTGTCCAGAAAGAAGAAGCCGCCTAGATTGAAAACTAAATGCACATTGAATACTATGTTGTGTGAAAAGGTTTCTGCAGTGGGAGTGAAGCGGTGAAATACACAATGTGCTATTTGGTTGTCGTAAGCAAAATACTGTTGAAGAAAAAGACATTAAAGTTTGATATTAAATAGTTTGATATTTTAAAGGCACCTCTGCACTGAGTAGCCAATGCAGAGGTGCTTTGAACCTGCAGTTCTATCTAATGACCAAAAGGGGGCGACTCTTTTGATTAAAAAAAGAAATTTGGTTCTATAGCAATGTAAAGGAAAACGACCCCATTTGATTCAAACAGGGTGATAAAGCAGGGTATGTTTTAGGGTGTGGCTCTTGGTTTCTCAGTATGATCCACACCTTGCACATGATGCCTGGTTTTAAAAAGCTACACTCAAAAACCCCCCATTCATGGCCAAAACAGTGACTTTAAGTAATTAAAATACGTGACTTTTTAAAAATCTTTACAACATCAGTTTTTTTTACACAAAAATTGCACAAAAATGCCAAATGTAGTATGGAAACTGATATATATATTGTTTTTCAGTTACCACTGCAGTTTGAAACAATGAGAATTTTCTGGTAATTATTTCATTGTTCAGGCTTTGATGGGCTGTGTCAGCCAAGATTATTATTTTTTGAGTATATAATCTTTAGAAACTTTAGAAACCAGTAGGTGACAACATCTTTTATATACAGTCTGCCAGATTTTACTTAACCTGGCAAAATGTTTGTAGGAAGCCTCAAATGTCAAGAGGCAAAACAAAAATCTACCATTCTAATATCAGCCACTTTATTTGAATCTAAACTATTAAGCTATGTAATCTAAGCTATTCTAAGCCAAGCTAAACTAAGCTAATCAGCTGCTGGTCTCAGCTCTGTACAAATATCGTACAACGTACAAATATTGACAGCAGTCGAGCTAAAAAACGGTAAACATGAAAATAAGAGTTTTTCCCAAAATTTAAAACTGTCTCTAGGATGTGAATATGGAATAAGTAGCAAAGACTAACAACTACTAACAATATTCCATATAATGTTGCATTAAACAGAAGTGTCTATGTGTACATTGAACAGTTACTTTGTATTTAACATATAATTTACTCAAGTATAACGAAAAATGAAAAAAATAAAAATAATTCTTTTACAGTTTGAAACTATGAAGTGAAAGTCTGATTGCTCATGTAGACTCTCTTTCTGAACTAAGAGGATCTGAAAACTATGTAATATACATACTTATATATACGTATATATGTATATATGTATATGTATATATATATACAGAATAATGTGTATATATATATATATATATATATATATGTATATATATGTATCATTATTCTCAAAGCAGTGCAAGTTTGAGTATCACATTATCAGATAGATTTTGAGACAAGCTTTTAAAAAGATGAAAACTTCTTTTGTTTTAAGTTTGTTAAAAATTATTTCCATATACTAAGCTCAAGTTTTTTCACTCTTTTGGTGCTTTTGGAGTTTTCTTCCTGGGCTGAGGAAGAGGAGGAGGCTGCTCTTCGCCACCATTACCAGCTGGTGCAGAGGCCTGAAGGAGAGTGAAAATTGCTGTATCAGATCTAAATGACGTATTTCCACATGACTCAATGTTGCAGTTTTCAATTTTCATTCTAATATGTGGAAATAACAGCAAAAACAACAAAAATAAATCATTTTTGGTTTACAAAACTTAGCTCTCCAGGTCCACATCTGCTTCTGTGTCCTACCTGCGTAGCCCGTCTGGGGCTGGGCTGAGGTTGGCCGTTGGCGGGCTCAGGTGCTCTGGGACGCTGCTGGGTGCGTGGCTGTTTAGAGCGATTTTGTCGAGGACCGGTGTTGCCTGCCGGCTGCTGCTGATGGTGGTGGGGGTGATGATGCTGATGCTGATCAGAATGATTTTGATTTGGATGTTGATGTTGATGTTGTTGATGATGATGATGATGATGCTGATGATGTTGTTGTTCCTGACTGGTCCACTGCAAGCGAAGCTCCCTCTCATCTGTTAAAACAAAAATATAGGTGACAGGTGAGACCTGCAGAATCATAATCACTTTCACTAATGAGGCAAAGCCTGCTAAGACTAATAACATCGCTGTGACAGGGTTGTGTAAGCTAAAATAATCGCAGCCATGAATGGATCATCAGTCAGGAAGAGCCTCCAATAACCTCTGAATCCCAGAACTTCCAGGTGTATTTAATGTCAGTTAATTTAATGCTAATGTCTAAGGTTAAGGCAAATAATGTCCCATTATTGGATAATCTTGTTTAAAGACCTAGCCCATAAGAGCTGGTTTAGAGTTGAACAGATATAGTTGTAATGGGCACATTATAAATGAGACGGAGTGGAAGGTCAGCCACCACAGATAACTATAGAGATTACATCATGTATTTTATGAACGTTTCTCTAGAATGACACCCAACAACTGAATGCATCGCTGTATTCAGTTTGTGACATGACAAGTGGCACAAAGTGTTTTGGAACAAATTAAAAAAAGAGAACTGAGAGTTTTAACTAAGTATATTTACTCACTTCTGAATAGCACAACAGATAGTGAGCCATGTGAGACTCATATCACATAAAAATCAGACTCAAACTCCACCTAGTTCTATAAGAAATATGCTTTCTGAGCGTGCAGCAACTTAACCAGCTTATGCTGCTGGTGACTCTTAATTGGTGGCAGAATTTACTGGTTTGGCTGATTGAAGGCTGGAGAAAGAAGACATATTGGCAATTTAACCACTTGTTCATTTACAAAAACTTGGGCCTCATTTGCCTCAGTAACATGTAGAAGAAGCATACACAGCCACAACAGCCTGGCACCTGCACCTCACGCTGGTCACCTGCTCGGTCATACACTGCTGTGGGATGCCATCCTATTCTTCAACCAAATCTGCCAGTGTGGTTGTATTAGTCACTCGAGCACAGGACCACAGGCAGACCATTCCATCCTCTCCACTCCGAAACACTGGAGTTAGTCTCTGATATATCCCGCTCTGTCGGGGTGAGCATCTTGGAGGACAGAGTTTGGTCCCAGACAGCGGAGATAAAAGATTGCCACTACTGAAGAATCTCATCTGAATATCTCTCTGCACCGAAGCTGAGACGTCTTTTTTCCAGTGAGGGAGAGACAGCCTCACAACATCACACTGCCTCCACCAGAAACTGTTACCCTATTGGTGCAGTGATCAGCATATCATTCTCTGCCTCTTCTCCACACTTTAACCCTACGATTCCACTGCTGTAGGAGGAATCTCAACTCATCACTGTACATAACATCCCTGCACATGTTCAGGCTCCAGTGCACATGTGGAAGGACACCAACTGACCTTTGTAGCAGCGTCCACAGGTGCTGACAGTCAAGTGCTGACAGTCAGGTGCCTGAGTACCAGCATCAGCACTTGCACCAGCAAAAATAGAAAAGCTCAAAACAAGTCCGTAGCAGAATAAGCTGTTTGGCACAGGCAGGGAAGATTTGGCAAGTTATGTAAATGAATAAGTAAATGAAAAACTTTGGAGATTTGTTTGGACCAGTAAAAATATAAGTCATTTAAATGTAAATAATATATTACGAGGCTTGGGGAGCCCTGCAAATGACATTCAAGCAGTGCACAATGAAGGATGAATGGGAGGCTTCACAGGGGCTAACTAAAATGGACTTTTAGAGGTTTTGCCTGAGCACAGAGGCTTATATTTTAAATAAGCATATTCTTACCCTTTAGTCGCAAACGCCTCTTCCGTTTGGTCTGGATGGAACAAATGATGACAATTAGGATCAGCACCAGAACAATACCTGATGGTGAGCAATAACAGAAAATTGCATTAGATGTGTGAAAGTGAAAAAGCAGAATTTATTTGTGTTCTTTGCTTCAAGCTTTTCTATGAATTTTTACACCATAGCCGCAAATATGATGTCAAGCCTTTAAGCAGAAGACACAACATACCTGCTCCACCACCCACAAAAACCCAGATGCTAATTCCAAATAGTGTGTCAGGAAAAGCTTTAAAATAAAAGGAGAAGAAAAGTATCTTGTTAGCATATGAGCTCAATAAAATGACCACTTCAGTTCATGAACATTTGGAAAAAGTCGCATTTGAACATTTGTACACTTGATAGCACGTAATACTTACCAGACTTATAGCAGTCTTGCTGAACAGGCTCACTGATCTGAGAGCTGACGGTGTTAGAAACATTGCAAGAGAAATGAGCGTATGCCACGTCTTTGGCTACTCTCGTCACCGTCTTCCCTTTTTCTGCCAACTGTTTACCATCCATAAACCATTCGATCTTCTGATTCTGTAGGAGAAAACACAATTTGTGGATTAGTTCAAGGTTTAAGCTAAGTCTAACATATAAAAACCAAACTTGGCTAAACTTAGAAATATATTTATCTTTTCCTACACTCTGGTTAATTTCCCAGCCTATATAATTAAATAATAGAGGCATAGAGACTCAAACATTGCTGAAACAGTATCTGTGAGTGAACGCTTATTGACAGCACATGTAAAATCTTGGATTAGTTTTAGTAAAGGAGAAATGAGGCCTTTGTCTACAGAATCTTCAACAGTTTATTATGAGTTAGCTACTTAAAGAATATGCAAAATGAAATGTAAATAAAACATGTAATATTGTACTCACCTGACCAATATTGCAACTAAAACTGACATTTGTCTTATCACTTGTACACTTCATCGTCGCTTTGGGCTTCAGTACAGGGTCTGAGTAAAGAAAATGTCTTTATATCAACATTATATAAACTACTGCTGATAATGCTTTTCTACAATGACCAATATTGTTGATTGATAAAACTGAAAAGTGACTTTATAATAAAACCCAACACTTTACTCTTGATTACAAAGTATGAATGGAACAGCTTCTGATGATTAGCACACTTGCTTGTTGTGATATATTTATTACAAACACAATAAATATACGTATAATGTGTTGTTACGTACCTAATACACACAAACCCACACTTGGTAAATTCTCCACAAGTATTCCATCTGCATTAATAACCTCTGGGGTGTATCGTCCTGACTTGTCTTGGGTCAGTTTTGTCAGCTTTAGTGATCCAGTTGAATCAATATCATCATTTTTCCCCGTGATCACCTTCTTATTTACACGGTAAAAGATTACTGTTTTGTCCTTGAGCCATCTCAATTTATCTGATTCCTTCAACACATGTTTAAGGGACACAGTAAAGCTTGAGCCTGTTGCAGCGTACACACAATCATCCTGAGAGCCTTTGAAACAGAAAGGAAAGTGAAGAAAGACAAAAAAATTAGATGAAAAAAATAGTCATGTTACAAAAGCTCTGAACAATCATATATCAATTTATAAGAGCTGAAGTAAATTAAATCAAAACTCCATTACATCTACAGATCTATCACAAATCTCATATCAAAAGCTGTCATGACATCATGATGGCGACTAATCAAAATATTAGGCAATGACAGTGTGTTTAGTATATGACATTGCCAACCAACACCATCTACTGTGCATTGTTTTAGGAACTAACATGGACTGCTCTTAATTTTTCCCACCACTCTCGCAACCAGTATACGGCAAAAACTTGTGTACTCTTAATGCTCATTTCTCCTGGAACCTGAATGCAGTTGCTTCTTTGCAAAGGTGTCTACATTGCCTTGCTTGAGTTGCTACAGAGCTTGTAAACACATTTTCTGACTTCCTGTTTGTCCCAGTTTTTGTGAGTGACTTCTTTTTGTGAGACTCTACTTATGAACGTACAAAATATGTCAAATGCCATTCAGATACAATGTATAAGTTGACAAGTCATCGAAATACAGCTGGTATTTCAGAATAAAGTTAGCAGATGTAGGCTAGTCACATAATGTCAGTAAGAAGTTGAGTATAGTTGGTTTCGATTGATTGAGCTGACAAACGTCTCTAACATGAAATTCCTGCACACATCACTTTACTCCATCACTGAGGCTGGATGATGGCTACATTTCATCCTGTTGCCTCTCTCCAGACCACAGTGTGCAGAGACGGCATCCTCATCTAAACATGCACTAAAGGAGAAAAGTTTGCCATGAATATATTTTATTTGTAAATGTTTGAAGGGTTGACTGGAATCTATCAGAGATCACGAGGTGCTGAGCAGACAAAATACACCAAATGTGTAAAAACAGTTCTCAGTAAAATGGATTTTGCAATCAGTGAACAACTTTGACATAGTTTCAATTTCTGTGAAGGGAACCCACAGGAAATGAGTGGTTATATAAGCCATCTTGTCATGAAACACAACATTAATATTTTCCAGGATGATAATAAAAAATTAGCTTCTAGCCAAACCTCGTTTTGAGTCACTAGTCATGGCTGCGTGAGTCTTTTCTCAGAGGAAGACACAAAGTGGCTCATTCGTAATTACCCAACACCTTTGTTATCGCAAATGAAAAAAATGAATAATATTTCAGCAAAACCACAGTCTTCTTTAACTTTAAACAAAAGTGTTTTTCTGCTCTAAATCAGAAAACCACAAGTTAGACTCAATACTGTGAACCTTTGAATACCTTCCAGTGACCACTTCCTGTCAACTACAAGAACTCATCACCAGAAATGTATTTTTTTCTTTTATGTGTACTTAAGAAAACATGAAAAAAGGACATAAGGACTAACAACAGACAGCACTACACTGTATTAAGATCGGACATAGCTGCTAGCAAATCTGCTGAAATCATCAAACCCTCACACATCGAACCAAGAAGAAGTGAAATTATGCAATTCCTGACATATAAATCCTGCAGATGTGCAGAGGAGCAACAGCTTCCGCCTATGAGAATGCATCTTAATTGAAATTAACTGTGATATAAAGTATCGGATTAAAATTTGACAATGAACTGCAATCACAAGCATTTTTTAAGGCAGTACCATTTTTAAAAAGAGTAGAATGGGGCACTTGGACTCTAATGAAGCTGTTTCCTCTACAAAAATTCACGAGCAAATTCACTTTTGCAGTTCATAACCCCATTTCAAACATGCTGACAAACAATAGAGGAACATGTGAAGGCTGCATATGCCAGATACCAACGCCATCATCACGCCTCCACAGAAGGTAACATTTAAAAACCAGCGACGATAAGATGCACAGTATGTTCATCAGTAATGGCTTAACTGCTTTTTGTAATTCGGCTCTTGTTGAGTTGAACATTTATCGGATCTAGTCACATAAACGTGAAACGATTTAAACATAACCGGCCCAAAGGAAAGAGGGGGAACAGAAAGGAATATTTATAATTTAAATACATCAGAAACAACTTTGATTAGTTTGTTTCGTAACTGTAAATTCAGAATTGCAATATTTAATGGAAATAACTAAAATAAAATTTAAAAATCTAGGTTTTTAATGTTTTTATAACCCTTTAATTTATATATATATATATTCATATAAAAATTTATATACACAATTTAACATAATTCAGTTTACTAAAACATTTTTTAATGGGTTAAGGGATCATTTGCTCTTTTAATGACTTCAATTCTTCATCATTTCCATTGTTCAGATCTCATTGCTCCTTTTCTGCACTAAGTGCTCGCTGCTTCTATGGGTCACCTCTACTTTTGCACCTTTGCATCGCTTCCTGTTCATCCCCATCTCAGACCAAAGTTACCACATCAGCAGCGGTGTGTTTCGTCTGCAGAACGTTCTGGACTTTTTCTTTTGTCTAACACTGATGTATTTCTGGCCGAGGTTTTGAGTTCACCCCCCAAAATCAAAGACACATGTCTCTTTTTTTATATGTGCATGAAAGCACAACCTAAGAGGAAAGTGAGCTTGAAGCAAATATAGAAAAAGAAAAGCAGTCCTATTTTTTTAAAAATAGTAATAAAAATGTAAAAAAAACCCCTGCACACTCACAACCTCGGCAGGAACTAAACCTTCACCCTCGCCCATGTCACCCCCCTACCCCACAGTATTACTATAGGTCATTTGTTAAATCCTCTTTAGTTTTTTTTAGAGTTTTTCCTCAATAAAATAATCACATTTAAAAGGCCAGTAAAATTATTTTGGATAGTTTAGCTAACTACAAATAAAAGAAGAGTTTTAATAGTTTTTCTATATTATTTACAGTTACAAAATAGATTTCTACTGAGAGACTCATACAGAAACATAGAAATATACAATTTTACTGCATTCTGTGGGTATTTTAAAAGGATAAATATCTTTATAGTGCCCATGGCTGAGAGGTTCAATTGAGTATTTCCTTGACAAAAAAATGGTATAAATGTAAACCTATAAGTTTGGATTTTAACAGTAAAAACCTGCACCTGACAGAATAAACAGGTTAATTGAAACATACCTGTGGAGGAAGCGAAGGAGCAGCAGAGCAGAAACGCAGCGATGGTGACAGCAGAAGCCATCTTCTTCACTGTTCTCATCACATTCAGCTAAAAAGAACAGTCTCTTTCCATTATCGAGGTTATTTCCTGTCAGAGCGCAGTAACTTCACATATTTTATGTGCGTGCCACCGTACACGCACGTGTGTGTGTGCATATATGGTTTTGAAAGGAAGTGATCCAAGAGGCCTCATCTCCTCTCACAGATAAAGAACAAAGCAAGCCAAGCAAATGTCACACTTAGAAGACAGAGAGTGCATCTTTTTTTAGTTTTAGTTCAGCAGCTATGTATAAATATATCTCCTATTAGATCTCCTATTAGAGATGTTCAAAAGGTAACCAGAAGTTCAAACACCAAACTGTTAAAATTTGGGTAGCAGGTGAAATTGTAAACCTTAAAACAAAAGCAAGTAAGAAATATAAAGGCTCATAAAATCATGAGCTTTCATGAGCTAGTATGTAATATGACAGTTAAAGTTATGTAAGAACACATTTTATCTGCATTTGTTTCCAGTTCAACACCTGCAGTTAAAAGGTCAAAACTGTAATCATGTCGAGGTTTAAACATCTTACCTCTGAAGGTTTGCCATGGTGAAAGGTCAGAAAGCCACCATCACTGCACACGTTTTACCCACAGATACTCCTGCACATACACGTAAATGAGAGCTGTACCTTTGCGACACTACCTTGTCACAGGGAAAAGTTCAAGATGCTGAATTGATTAATCTTCGTCGAGGCGAGACACTTTTCCCCCTCATAACGTTAATTCCTTGTTGGATTTTAATAAGACTTTTTTTTAATGTAAATCTTTTTTGTTGTCCACTTTTTGGAAGCTAACATCTAATTTTAGGTTTTTTTTTAATGATAGGAAAAAACAATCATCCACCATCCATACCAATATATGTTTATTTTTACTTTAGACTGTGGGTGAGGCTTTAAAAATACTTCTTCCTACGTTTCCCATGATGCCATGGAACTCAACGGCCGCTTTTGTTTTACCATCTCTGCCCGATTCCTATAAGAGACGAAGGTAGCAGCTAAAATCTTCTAAAACACACACACAGTTTTCTCGTGTCCCCCCTTTTTATTTATTTGTTATCCCACTGGTTTTGTTTAAAAGGGGAACATGTATAATATTAACATAATGTATCGTATTGACATAAATGTTGCCATTTGATACATTGTACCAAAATGATCTTAAAGCTAATTTGCATCTGCAGTCCCTTTGCAGGTTGCATGCAAAAGATCACAAAAGTGCGACATAAAAAGTAAATCACAAAAAACCCCACACATCCATTTAGCTATTCTGTGATAAAAACACAAAATACTAATGTGTTGAAGAAAATATAGATTATTAGTAGACTTATGTTCTTAAATATACTGTTCTTCTTAGATAACATGCCTGAGTTCATGGCATGAACATAGCAGACGTAGCAACATCTCCATCTCACTCTGACTTTTACATTTGAAGCTGCTGAGTAAAGAACATATCGCACACGCAGTTATCGATGGGCGAGGATGTGTGCATGAATTTGACAGGAGAGAAAATATATGAGGCTTTATGAGATCTGCCAGTGAAAGATTGTCATTTTGTCATTTCCAGCCTCTTTTTTTGGACTCTTTCAAATTTAATGATTAAATCTTTTGTGGATTTAAGACATAAAAAAAGCTCTTTCAGACCACTAACTGTAACGTGTGACAGTCCTACCTGTAGATGTCTGATTAAAAAAGAAAGTCTAAGAGTGCAACTAAAGCTCACTTCTCACATGTGGTTTGACGCCCCAGTGCAGGTACTGGTCGTATATGAAACAGGAGGAAACGCTTTGTATCATTTTCTGTAAAACACTCTGGTCCAGAACAAACTCTTCTGTTGGGTATCATATCATTCAGCAGTGCTAAACTTCTTTTGGTTTTGGTTTTAGTACCTTAATCTTGTTCCTTTTTCTGTCTCTGTTTGCATACAGGTACACAAATATAAAAAATTCTGGTTTGCACACATTATTAGGTTTATAATCTTTTAACTTTACACTCATCATACAACCTCTCAAAGCCATTGTTTCCAGTGGCTCGTTCCACTCAAGCTTGTTGAAGCCAACGGTGTGTAAAAACAGCTTAGATTTGTTAGATTTGACAGATTTTATTGTGATGAGGAAAAAGAGAGCTTTCATACAGAATAGTGGAGACCAAAACTCTTTAAGGATATTTTTATTTTTTCCGTGACAATCAAACTACAGCGGTCAACTGATGGCTTCTGGTGTAGCTATTATTACAAATGAGTCACTGACACCAAGGAAATGACACCAACATTAGTGCCTAACACGCAGCGGGGACTTATTTTATCCAATTTATCCGCTTGATTATTTACCAAACTAACACACATTCACATAATATGATTTCAGCGTGGTGGGTCACCGACAATAAACACCTACACGGATGGGGGTGTCGTTAAAAACCACAAAATCCCCACAGATGATGAGGTAACAGCATATCATCTAAGGTCATGGAAAAAATGGGCGTTTACTTTATTTATGTCAGTTCTCAAACTTTTTCTGGTGTGGAAAGCATTACTTCCCCCCTTTTCAGTATTACACATCACACCTGCCCTCAGGATTTCTTACTCACTGATCTAATAGAAAAGGTGCCAACTGACCATCCTTGGGCCCTTGTGCTCAGGTCACTGTGACTGTTTCAATCTTGTTTAATTAAATTTCTTCCTTTTTTAAAAACATACTCAAACAACAGAACACTTGTCCACATCTGCTCCACTGTGTTACTGTTAATATATATAAGAAATATGTGTGCAGTTTTGAAGATGAAAGGAAAACACTCACAGAACCAGCGGTTGTTTCCTGCTCATAGAGTAGCTGCAGACTCAACACTTCATTTAATAGATATAAAAACAAACATATTTGCTTGAAGTTGTCCACGGGGTGGCACCATTATATTACAGATGCATGTAGTACAAAAGCTGCTACAAACAGGAAGAACCTTTATGGTATTATATTAGTAATAGTGGATAACAGCTGATTTTACACATTAGCTAGATTAGAAATCACGATGAGAAATGAGTAGGTCTAGATTATATTAATCAGACTCATAAGCTTTTGTCTCATGTTGTCACTTTGTGCCAGTCTGTGGTTGTTTTAGTCTAATCTTTGGAGCAAATGGCATTTCCTTTTTCCTTTATATAAAGGTCATAGATTATTCTTTTGAATGGTCAAAAACTTTTGAACAGCTCTCTACAACAGGCTCACCTCCAGTTACAATGACCATGAGCTAATAGTTACAGTTACAACTACTTGGGTAATTTGTGCCTTATTATTTGTCCATATGTTTATTATCAGAAACTTTTAAATAATTAACTTTATTTATTAATCTTTATTAATCTTTATCTTAAGCTTTAAATTAGTTGCTGCCAGCTGCTACATTCCTTACATTTCATGATCTTTATGTGTTGTTTTTCTAATGTTTTATTAGATTAAAGTAGTTCGGGTTACAAATTATTATCAAAATTCACCCACAGGAGGCACCACAGGGGTTTAGTGTGATGTGGACTGGTCAACAATGAGAGACCCTGGTTTGATCCCCAGTTGACAAGAAAGGTTTTATACACCAAACATCACCCCTCTGCAGGGCTGCTCCAGGATACCCACCATGATCTGTCTCTGCCTCTCTCTTTATCCATATCAAGCACACATCGCAGAAACATCTTTGCGCCCAGATATCATAATTCTATCAGAGGCCTATAGACAGCTAGTCCTGAAAGAATTGACTGTTCCCAGGGAAGACCGTATAAAGGGAGTATTCGAGAGGAAGCTGGCAAAATACCAGGGTCTTCTGGAGGATTGCCGGAGACAGGGTTGGTGAACACGCTGCTACTCTGTAGAAGTAAGCGTCACCGGCCAGTCTCTCTACAGAGCCTACACACTGCAGAGCAGGAGTGGGCCATTTCAGAAGAACAGCCATCCAGCAGAGAGAGCTTCCAGCTTGTTGAGGCAACAGCACATCATCTAACATCATCGAAAAATTGGCATTTACTTAATTTATGTCAGTTCTCAAACTATTTCTGGCGTGGCAAACATTGCTCTCCCCCTTTTCAGTATTACGCATCACACTTGCAATAGGGAGAAGCCCTCAGGATTTCTTACTCACTGATCTAGTAGAAAAGGTGCCAACTGACCATCCTTGGGTGCCTTGGCACCTTGACAGCCCTGTCTGTCAAGATAGGTGATCTGTGGCTTAATGCTGCTGGGATGCAAGTCGGGACCTGGGTCACCTGGGTGAGGGTGTCTGATGTTGTGAGACCCAAAACACCCTGTGAACCCAGGATACATCACTGATGATGCGTTCTAGCGCATTCATCTGATGTATCTTTAATCAACATCTGTACATTTCATTTTGTTGGATTTAAAGATATTGAAACAGGTTTTAATCAGACTGTACAGTTGATAATTTCAAATTGCCCATAGGTGTGAATGTGGGTGCGAATGGTTGCCTGTCTCTATGTGTTGGCCCTGCAACAGACTGGCGACCTGTCAAGGGTGTACCCTGCCTCTCACCCTATAGTAGCTGGGATAGGCTCTAGCCCCCCCTCGACCCCGACAAGGATAAGCGGAAGAGAATGGATGGATGTACAGTTGTTTTTTGGGTTATTTCTTAGTTGGACTGCAGCATGTGACAGGAATTCAAAGCTAGACTTTAGCTATCAGCATTGTCTCATGGTTAGAGTAGCCATTCATTTGACCTGAATCCTTGAATCTCTCCCTTCCTAATTATTTCCATTTATCTATTTTCATACCATTTGAATTTCACCTTCCTCACTGCCTTCCTCACTTTCTCCACAGCTGGTGCGAGCAGTAGCAGCCTCCTGTGACTGTGAGGCCTCGTCACTGGTTGTTGCTGGTATTACTGCTCAGGTAGTCCAGCCCTGTCTTTCTGTTGGGGAAGGAGCCTGAGCTAGTCTGTGAGGCTGAGAGGCTACAATGTCCTCTTTGTAATGTTACGTCCCATAGCTGTGTCGCTACGTGATCGCTAGCAACACAGTTATGTTAGCATAATATAAACAGTGAAGCTGGAGGATGAATGCTAACTTTTTTCCACTCAATAAAAGTTAATGTGAGGGTTCCCAAGGGTTCGGGACAAATGCAATCGCATGGCACGATGCTGTAAACGGACCGAACTTCAGTCAGGAGAACAACTGAGATAATCCATCCATAATACGAGGTTAGTCATTAATATACTTAGGCTGAGCTGTAGTTACATCGTAAGGCTTTAAAAACTGAGCTTTAAAATGATTAGCGGTGATAAAAACCGAGAGAGGCTGACAGTGATCAGTGACTGTTTTTAAGGGCTTTTTGAGATTAAATAGAACAAGATACAAAGCATTAAAACATGTGAAAAACACAAAAGCCCTATTAAACGCGGAGTAGTTTGGGCCCGGAAGCAGGATTCATCACGTCATCACTTAAAGACCGGATATTTTCAAGGACCGGCCTTTAACGTGTCGTGGATAAATACAACAAAATAAAATGACACAACCAAGACAAAAACTTGTCTTGGTATTTTCTAAATATAATAATAAACGCAAATTCACTGTGTAATTGTGTAACTTTATTAGCAGCGTCCTCCTGAAATGCGCCTACAACATTGAGAGTAACATCCTCCTCTCTGCCACTTAATGCTCTCTGGTAGCTATGGTAACGCGTCAATATTTCTTTCAAAATAACTACACATGGGACACACAACTACAACACGGGAAAAGACCCAGGGAAACCGAGTTGTTGAATTTTGATCTGCCCATACACTTCTTTGACACTTGGAACTCGAATATATGAGCATATACATTTGGTCTGACTGATTACACAGGGACTTGTGATGCATCAAAACACTTTATTTAAAAAAAAAAATATATTAAGAACATTATAAAAATTGATTAAAAACATACATATCAATATAATATATTTAAAACATTCAGCTGATAAGTTAGGGGTACTAAGAGAAATATTCATATTCACATGACCACAATAAATCTATTCTGCTCTTAGTTTAACCAAAACACATACTTCTCTTCTTAATTTTTAATTCTTAATTCTTTTCTACAGCTCTGTATTCATTGAAAACCACAATGATGTAGTTTAATCAAGCAATTTTTCCCCAGATTTGTTATCTTTAGGGATCCTTTTAGATGCACCATACCCATCATTCCAGGGAGAGAATCATGTTTTTTTCTTTGAGAAAAATGTATTTTTATCATTTAGCTTTAATTTCAAGGTTAATTCCTTGTCCAGCATGTGCTTCAAACATCCTGAAAATCTCCGAATCAGAACAAAGAAAAAATGCACAACAGATACTAATAAAATCCTGAATTATCGCTCTCATTAACAATGTACAGCATGAACCTGCCTAGCAAAAATGACTAAAGCCTATTTCCTCCAAAATGAAAGACCTAAAAAAAAGCATTAACACATATAGCATAAACAATATTTCTTTGTGAAGGTCTGCTTACAAATCTACAATTCAGGAGATGTTGTAATACAACACGTTAGTTTTCATATTTGGGGTTAAATTCCTCTATAATTTTCTTTGTACATTCAACATGAACCTGACAAACATCAAAAGGAAACTCTGTGGGCGTCCTGCAAACATCACGTCACCTCAGTACTCAGGTTTGATCGTGTTTATATCATATCCTGTTTCCTGTTGTCTGTCTTTAGACCACAGTCTGCATAGAAGTATGACTCTGGGACACTGCTGAGCACGCTGTTGTTTATAGTGGTTTTGTCAAGTGGTTCTGCTGAAGGTGATGCTGTTGCTGTTCTTGATTCGTCCACTGCAAACAAAGTTCTCTGACCTGCCATCAGTTGAGATAAGCATAGGCGGTAGGTCAGACCTGCAGAATCATCTTTCTGTGTTTTTAACAAGAAAAAAGCAATGCCTGCCATTGCTAAGAATATGTAAGAATATGGATTTGACGGGCCTGTGTCAGCTTAAAAAAAAGAATAAATATAAAGAATCTGATTTCCTTTGCAGCCATACTACAAAGAATGAGCAATGTTGTGCCGTGCTGGAGTTTACATGGTTTATGTAGAATTTAGCTCATCAATCAGAACTGGCAATGGCCCCTGGATCCCAGAACTGAAGAATCACAAAGCTCTAAGTGTATTTAATGTTAACTAATTTAATGCTAATGTAATTAAAAATTACTCTGGTGCACCATTATTTGTTAATCTTGTTTTAAGACCATCATTATTTCAGCATGTTGCCAATAAGCATTGTTTAAGAGTCTGTCAGCTCTTGTTTAAGAATCATGCAGTCCAGCTACAGCAGAAATAAGAGAGCAGCTAAGAGAGGAGATGTCATTTAAATGTAGGGATAACAGCATAGTTTTACAGAAGAAGCAGTCGCACAGAGTGCCACAGCTTACCCATATTTCAACAAAGTAACAAATACAATGTAAACAAATGGCAAAAAATATTAGAAACCCCAACTTTTTTGTTTGTTTATTTAATAATGTTACATTATTATTATTATTATGAGTTTAATGTCAAAGTGAATAATACACCCAAAAACTAATCAAGCTGGCTTACTAACAAGAAAATATACCAACTCATCATGTCAGAACAATCCAGCAACTTCTTAATTAAAAAATGATGCTATGATTACCTTACATCTTATGATCATCTGCAATTGTTTAGAGTAGCTATACACAGCATTTACTTTATGTGTTAAGAAACACATGTCTCAGCTAGTGTTGCATTCTGTGCCCCACACATCGCACAGGTCCTGGTACTTTCATGATCATTTAAACAATGTGCTGGAACATGAATAGTGAACATGAAGCTTATGCATAAGTTCAATAAGGAACATCTGTAATCAGTTTCCTGGGTGTTCGGTCTTTTCCGTTCTCTTCATTACTACCTCTTTTCCACACTTATCAATTTCAATACTGTCATCTTTACTCTAGTCCAATCTACTTCTTGCCCGCCTTCTTTGAGCCAATCAGCCCCCAGTTTGTGTGGTTTAAATCTGTGCTTGCCGTCATTCTCCCTTTCAGACTCTGATTTTTGCAACCCACCTCCTCCCCATCTCCATCTCACAGACACCTCAGTCAGAGCTCCATCAAAGACTCAGTCTTTATCTTCAACACCACCAGCATCTAGACACTGGGGGGTCCTGTCCTAAATCCAGTCACTGCTGGGACTCCGTTCTTTCTTTCGAGTCTAATCACCAAATTCATTTATTTCTTCATCTCAATAAATCATGTTCAGTTCTTCCAAGTGATCTCTCCTTATTGAAATCCTGCACTGTGCAACTTGAAGTTTCCTGGACTAGTCTGGATGAGTAAAACTGTCCTTTGAAGTGAATCATTATCTGCTGCTTGGAAATATTTTGAACTGAATGTAAGTAATGTTAATCAAGAACCCCTTAAAAATAAAAGTATAAATAATATAAATCTAATGGACCTAAGACTGAGCCTTGGGGAGCTCCATAAGTAACCTACATGCACAATGAATGGCGAATGGATGGGCTGTATATGGGCTAACTAAGCCATTTATGTAAGAAAAATAGTTTTTAAGAAGTTCTGTCTTAGTGCAGTGGCTTATATTTTTAACATGAACTAAAATAATAAAAGTATATAAGTAAATAAATTTACCCTTTATCATATGCGTCTTTGTCGTCTGGCCCGGACACAACAAACGGTGGCAGTGATGATCACCAAAATAAGAAGACCTGATGGAGAACAACAGAAAATTGTATTACACATGGAAAAAAATAGAGAATTCATGGGTTTGGTGTGCTTTTCAGAATAACCACATATAAAATTTGACGACTGCACAGAACATGAAACATACCTGCTCCACCTCCTATGAAAATCCAGATGCTAATTCCAAATAATTCATTAGGAAAAGCTTCAGGAGTAACAAGAGAAGAAGAAATATATTTTATCATGACATGAGTGTAAAATGGCCATGTCAGTGTCATAACTATTTGAATGGACAGTCGATAGAAATAATACTTACAGGGTTTTAAGCACTTTTGTACAGCAGTATCACTGATCTGAGAGCTGATGGGGTTTGAAACATTGCAAAAGAAGCGGGTGTTTACCACATCTTTGATTTTCTTTGAAAGTTTCTGCCTTGATCCCTCCAGCTTGTTATCCTCGTTAAACCATTTAAATTCCACATTATTGTCTTTCTGTTGAAGAAAATATGATTAATGGATTTGCTAAAGTTTTAAACCTCTGAGTATAAGAGCAAGCATACTAAATATATTTTGAAGGCAATTTTTTTTTTAAGTTTGATTTAGTTATCCAGTGTGTGTGTGTGTGTGTGTGTGTGTGTGTGTGTGTGTGTTTCAGTCAGGATTAGAAAACAGCTTCTAACAATCTTTCTTTTGATATTGCAAAATTAAAGCTTTACTTTAAAACTGTAGTTAATAATGTCATTTTGTTGACTGTGTGTGTAATTGAACTTAGAGAAAAACAAAACAAAACAAAAAGATGACTGAGAACAGTCACTGCTATACAGCTGGTTGTTTGACAGAGAAATTCGTAACCACATCTAAGTATCTTTTTCTGTAAGCAGAGTCTTCAGGAGGAAAGAAAATCTGTGGGAAAAGTGACTTAAAGGACTTTGAGTTTGTCATAATTAACTAATACAGTGACCTCATAGTCAAGTAAAAACATGACTGAAAGACAATGGTTGCCGACAGGTTAGAAAATAGAGATCAGTTTTGCTTTCCCTACACTCTGCTGTTATTATCATATATATTGACATAATAAAAACATGCAAATATGAGCCTAATGCATACATGCATTAAAAAAGCTGTTTTCTATAGTTAGCACTTAGTTCAATTCATAGAATAAGCCCACAAATTCTATTTGTCTAAAGATAAACACATAATTATGGCTCAGCCATATACATGTATATATATATATATATATATACATATGGAAATCAAATGAAGTGTATTCAACACTGTCCTCACCTGACTAACAGCGCAGGTAAATGTAACTTCGGACTCGCCCGTACAGTTCACCGTCACGTGAGGTTTCTGCACTGAGCATAGGAGATTTGGTTGCATCAATACTGTATGACATAGTGCTGATAATGCATTAAATAAACATTGATTACACAGCAAAGTTATCATCTATTGCACCAAACAGGCCACAAACATCCTTTGAATCTTTGAATAGAAAAGAAGAATTGGCAAGAGAGTCACATGGAAAATTGCTTCAAATGCCTCAAAAGTCCTGAACTGTCACTTTCAAAATCAATAAACATTTAAACTAAAGCAGTAGAAAAGTGTATTTCTTTCAAAACACGACAACACAATTCAGAAATAAACCGATTAAATAATGAATAAATAGATAAAATTAATTTTAACCTAAAAAGTTTCATTTTTCTTTTTTTCCTTTCTTTTCTTTTCCACATCGTCTACTGCAGACAGACAACACTTGGCATCACAGCATAAGTAATGCTTCTTTGCAAAAGTGTCTACGTTGCAGTGTTTGAATGACTACCAAACACGTAAACTGTCTGACTTGAGTGTCTGACTTCCTGCATGTCCCAGTTACTTTCAGTGACCTTTTGTGAGTATCTACTTGCAAAATTACAAATTCTGTGAGGAAATGTGCTTCTCTTCAGATTCTGATACAGTGAATTAGATTGACAACTCAATGACAATCAGCTGATATTTCATAATAAAGTTTGCCGTTCTTGGTCTGTAGTCACATAATGCAGATCAGGTGGTGGTTTTCAATTGTTCAGATTGATTTTTAAATTATGATTTTCTTTACTTGTTTACATTTTTGTGTGCACTGAACCCAGTTTGTATGTTTAGTCTGAAGCTGATAAACGTCTATAAAATGAAACTCTGTAGGTGTCCTGCACAGAGTGCTTCACCTCCTCACTGATGCTGCATGATTATATTCTATCCTGTTTTCTTTCTTCAGACCACAGTGTGCAGAGAAGCCATGCACATCTGCACATGCACAAAAAGTGATGCAAAGTTTTTCATCAATTGTGAGCAAAACATCTTTTGTTGTGAATATAAATTTGTATCACTTATACTTACCGGGCTTATAGCAGTTTTGTTGAACAGGCAGACTGATCTCAGAGCTGACAGAGTTGGAAACATTGCAAGAGAAACGAGCATTTAGCACATCTTTGGCTACTCTCGTCAGCATCTCCCTTTTTTCTTCCAACGCTTCACCATCCATAAACCATGTGATCTTCTCATTCTGTAGAAGACAATGTCATTTGCAAGGAGTGTGCAATTAGTGAACTCAGGAAAAAAAAGAAATTATTACTGATCACGGAGCTGATAGTTTAACAGAGTCTCAGTACAGTGGCTTGCAAAAGTACTCGGCCCCCTTGAACTTTTCCACATTTTGTCACATTACAGCCACAAACATGAATCCAATTTATTGG
>VUQG01020333.1:0-13070 GCA_015106755.1 Etia nguti
ATGGCAATTTTATTTATATAGCACAATTCAACAGCAAGGTGATTCAAAGTGCTTTACAGAGACATTAAAAAACAAAAACAAATAAAAAGCATGATTTAAAATGGAAAAAAAAAGAAAAAAGAAAGGAACAGTAGATAAAATCAGTAGTTAAAATGTAAGTTTTGAAATTTATGCTTAAAAGTAAAACAGTGTGGATTTGGTGCTTTATTCAAATGCAGCTGAGAACAGGTGAGTCTTCAACCTGGATTTAAATAAACTGAGTGTTTCAGCTGATCTGAGGCTTTCTGGGAGTTTGTTCCAGATATATGGAGCATAAAAGCTGAATGCAGCTTCTCCATGTCTGGTTCTGACTCTGGGAATTAATAAAAAACATGATCCAGATGACCTGAGGGATCTGGAAGGTTCATACTGGGTCAGGAGGTCACTGATGTAGCACTGTAGCACTGTATTTAGTTTTAGTCAGTAGGAGCAGGAGAGAAGTGCATTTTACAGGTGCATTTAAGTGCATTTTACAGGTCAGCCTTACGTGTTTTGAATAAAGCCATTTATCTTTAAATGTAACGCTATATAGTATGGTATCTGATGTAACAGATATTCTGGCTGTTATTATTAATTTAAACAAAGAATTCAAAAGCTAAATTGAAGCTTTGCAAATGACTAACGCAAACTTGAAAAAGAGGGGGCACCCGGATTTGAACCGGGGACCTCTTGATCTGCAGTCAAATGCTCTACCACTGAGCTATACCCCCTTACGATAACTGACGGGAATGCATATATATTTATCACAATCATTCCCCACACAAAGTTGTTCTCACAAGAGTTGTTTCATGACAAATAATTGATTTCGTATACTTTATATCACTGTACACCACACCGTTGTCTGTTTAACTGGAAAGACGCGATTCTGTACATAATGCTGTCAGCGGATGTGTCGTCATCAAAACGAGACGCCACCGGATACAGCAGTGTATCGAAAGGAACGGGAAGAAACGAAGTGACAATGGTATGATAGCGTTTTTAATCCCTACACCACATTTTTAAATATCTTAAACCTTGTTGATGCGTACTCTCTTTGCTTTGATAATCTGTGTGATCATTTCAAGTCTCGGTGGTGAAGCTGTTTGTCTTTACCCGTGCCCAAACTGAGTAGTTGGGAATTTGATTAGTCACTCGAGCTAATGCCAGCTAGCGCTTAGGTTAGCCACAAGGTCCCTTAGATAAATACAACTTCCAGTATTTGTTACCTTTACATAGATTAGATAGCCATTAGCTAAGTGTGATCAAATGTAAATGGTTTGTGTATGTCTTTGCTGTGAACTACAGAATTCCAGAGGACTTCGCTCTCAGCTTAAGGACAGTGTACCTGTGGCTGGGTTCTCTCCACAGGGAGCTTACGGAGTGCAGGACTCCCTTCGTAGTGGGTGAGAAACTGTTAGAAATAAAACTGAGTTGCATGCTAACCTCAAAAAACACATTTTTGTATTAGCCCCCAAATCAGTAACAATGTACTTTTTGTAACACTTTTTTTTCTCTTCTACTTTTATTAAACAGATTTACCAGTGTTAAGAATGAGCTGCTTCCAAGCCACCCGCTGGAGCTGTCAGAAAAAAATGTGAGTCGTTAAACCAATTAATGCTGTCTTCATCAAATGATTACATGGTATTCGTGTTGTGTGCTTGGTTTTACTATAAAAAGTCCTTTTTTGTCAAATGCAGCTCAGTTTAATCACAATACACACAAAGAGCAAGTAGTAAAGATACATGTCTGTGGGTATCTCTGTGTTTCTCCATGAGCAGTTCCAGCTGAACAGGGATAAGATGAATTTCTCAACACTCAGAAACATCCAGGGTCTTCACGCTCCGCTCAAACTGCAAATGGAGTACAGGGCAGCCCGCCAGGTAGCTGCAGTCCTCGACCCTGAGGGCTTCTCTCTTTTTCAGGTGTTCTCGTGTTTGTTTTTTTCTTCTAATGCTCTATCTCAGTCCTGACACCAGCTGTTTCTTCCCTCCAGATCCAGCGTCTCCCATTCCTACAGAGCTCAAACTTGGCTCTCGATACGCTGCGAAACAGCGATGAGTCCATTGGATTTGAAGACATCCTCAACGGTGGGAACTTTGTCCTTCCCTTTTACACCTTAAGTGTTATGTGTTGACATGATACCATACCTTATACTGTGTTTTTGTCTTTTTCCTTTGTAGATCCAGCCCAGAATGAAGTGATGGGTGAGCCACACATGATGGTGGAATACAAATTGGGATTGTTGTGAAGAGAGATGGGCACACAGATCCATACGTAGATATTATTATTATGTATGAAAACATTTGTTTATCAACTCCATAACCGAAGTTAGTAGTTGGTGGAGAGTTTTAGTTGTGGAGTACTTTTGAGCAGGAAATGGGTGTGTGTGTGTGTGTAGTGATCTTGAAAAGAGTCACTCACACAGGCTGCTTTTTGTATGATTTCATTTGGTTATTTCTAATAAACTTCATGACTCTCCTCATGGTCCTGGTTCATTTGATCAGTTATTTACTTTTTTAGATGAACTTGCGCTGATAAAATTACCTGGTGTCTGTTCAGAGAGCAGGTGTAACAAAGCCTCACTCTACCCACTCTGAGTATGTTCACCTGTACAGCTGACATTGATTCGCCAATGCAACAGGTAAATTGAGAGCAGCACTTCTATTTTAATCCATGTTATTCTTCACTTCACTCATTCTTCATTTGCCTAACTTGAAGTGTCCTTAAACGCACTGATATCTAAATAGATTTTTTCTCAACCCACAATTAAATTCTTCTTCAAATATGTTCTTTAAGTCTAATTGCATGTTTATACGACTGTACTCTCCAATTCGAACTTAAACCTGAACAGAAGAACATTAAAATATCAGTCAGATAAAATCCACAGTAAACCTGATATGCTCTCAATTCAATTATCAGTTACTAGCTGGCATCATTTACATCAGCTGTGATTAAAGGAGCTGTTAGCAAGGCTCCCCACTTTCTCTTTCAAAACTTGCACTGTGAAGCCTGGGGTTGTTTACATTAATAGCAGGGTGGAAATGACTGAGGTTGAATTCATAATTGCCGCTGCTTGGTGGCATGCACAGGTCAAACATCGGGAGGGATTTGGGGAAGATCAATTTGCGATGCAGGCACAGCAATGTCACCCACATCATCCAGAGGGGGGCCTCGTTCTGTGGAGGCATTTTTACTGTAATTTGCCTCCATCATGTGCTGGTTGCAGTGCTCCCTGAGACTGGGCTGTCCCTCACCCTGAAACAGAGTCACAGACAGGTGGACTGTCAGTAAAACCAGAATACAGAGCTCTGTTTTAAATTAAAAGCACTACATTTAATCAGATCCAATCAACAACTACCGGGACAGATAACTTAATCACCTGCCACACCGAAATAAATCCCTGAGGGGCATTTGAAAGGCTTGACCTCTTAGAGCTTCACTCTATATTAGCTTATGTGCCAGTAGCTAATGAGCTATAAGCTAACTCTGATCACCACAATCTCAAATTTCTGAATAAAAACGCAAACAAAGCAGTTACCTTCATTATCTCATATCAATATGATATCACTCAAACTGTAACTCCATGAAAGAAGCATATTTGATTGTAGAGGGTGACTTTGCTTCTAAACAACGAAATGAGTACAGTCAGAGGTTAAAGTGGAATTCAGAACCCTAAAATCAGCTGTAGTGGCTCAGTTTGTAATAATTTTATTATTTCTATTTAGAGCTCCAGTAGATTTTCTTAATTTACAGGCTGTGATCAGCTGACCTGCTGCTCTCTGTGGATGTACACAACTGAATTGATCCAGATGGGACCAGTCACACACTGTTCTTTACTTTAAATCCATCACACTACAGAAAACTAACCTGTTTTTCCTGCACTAACCTGCAGAGGATTTTCATGCAGTCTTTAAATAACACAGTTAGTCTACCTCAGTTTGTTTTGAAGCACATTTCACAATCTGGAAAAAGCACAATGTCACATGTAGAGACCCAATATCTGATTTATAAACATGAGGACTGACATGCGAGCTTTAAATTTTCAGTTTATCAACTACCACTGAGCATCCTTACCTTTAAATGTAACCTCTCTTCTTCCTCTTCTGTCCTGTCTTTCTTACCTTTCTCCATCTCTGAGTGAAGTTAGCTCTTTCTTTTCTCTCCCTGTGAAAAACAGCAGCTGGACCTTTAGCTAGCAGCACACTGTGCGACAAACTGCACACCAACAGTTTGCGTGTTTTCATTAGTATGAGAGACTAATGAAAATGTCAATTCTGTTTTTCTTCCTCAGAGAATCATGAGGGTTCAAAGTGCCTGTTTGCCGCTGCTGCTCTCTGCCACTGCGCTCTCACAAACTCTCACAATGATTTTGAAAGGAAACACATCCTTCCAGAGAAGAGCTCAGAAGTGAATTGTGATATTATGATGAAAAACATCAACGGCAACAATAAATGCAAGGAAATAAATTCCTTCATCAAGGCGAGGGTGGAGGAAATTGTGAAGTTGTGCAAAAACAAAAAAATGACTACATCACCCACAAATGTCACGGTATTGACTGCAAGAGGATCAGTCAGAAGCCTTGTACATACAAAGCTGTAGCCTTCACAGGAAAGAAGAAGATAAAGTGTGAAAACGGCCTACCAGTACACCTCACTAACTATCAGAATTCTTTAAGCTGCTGCAAACACTTGTCTCTCTTTCTTTCTCTCTGGGTTCTCTTTTTTATTATCTGACGATGGAGAAATAAGTCATGTAAATACTCTGCCAAAACTTTGTCTGGGCCACAAACCCTTTAATGTTGGCTTTGCTTATTTTATTGATTTTTCCTACAGGAGATTTACACAGAATTATCTGTCTTTAAGTGTGCGATTCTCTTAAACATTTCTTTGAGGAAGAGGTGACACCTACATTATGAGTAAACTGACGTATCGGTCCTCCTGAACACTGTGATTATCTGATCTGCCACTACTAGAAAGTCTTGTCTGAAGCTGTTGTTGGATCATTTGTGAAATCTTAGGGTCCCCCTGTGCTTTTCTCCAAGCCGTCAATGTTTAATGGTGCGTTTAAAAGCATTGTAAGCAGTGAATACTTCTCTGAGAATCATCTCCGGACTTTTTGGTCTGAAACATCCACTGGCGCCTGTAATTATCAATATATTTTATCACAACTGCAATCTTTTACTTTCAATAAGTGGCTTTACATGACATAGTTTTTGCCATGTACTATTCTGAGGATATGATAGATGTACTGCAGAAGATAATCAGTATCATAGCTCTATCAATATTATATCATTTTTTCTTACTGTACATGCTTTTATCATTTTATCCTTATAAATATCCTTCTAATAGAGCGTTTATGAGAGTGTTTTCTGAATTTATAGATCAGGTCTGTTTTGCCTCTCTCCTCAAAGTACAATATTCACTTGTAAATATGTTTGCCATCACAGCAGAACCTTTTTGTGAGTGTCAAATGGAAAATAAGGGAAGCGAAAGATGAGATGTTGCTCTGAGTGGTGTAGTTGTTCCTCTTTACATATGTTGCCAAGCCCGACATTTCAAAAAGGCTTGCAAAGCTTCCTCTAAACCAACCAGTCAGTGTTACGAAAATCGTGAGTAAAGCACAGTCATTGCAGCACAGTAAAACAGAAATATGTCACGGCTGCGGTGGCAGACGTGTGGTGTGTGTGAGAGAGGACCCAAGATGCAAGCACAGCTGAGATGCGAGTGAGCTTTATTTACAAGGTAGATGATCCAAACAGAAACAGAGCGGGCATGAAACAGAACCTAAAGATAACCTGTACTGGAGGAAACTAACAAAGCTGACCTGAAATGGAGACTCGGGGAGAAAACACAGGGAAGAAACACAGACGGACCAGTGACGCGCACAAGAAGACACACACTATAAATGGACAGACAGGAACATGAGGGAGCGAGGAACAGGTGGCAACACAGCTGGAACTGATTGGGCACGACAAGACAAGGAAGCAAAACAGAATACACTAACAGGAGACATAGACCTTCAAAATAAAACAGAAAATCCACAGACTGAACTCATAGACACAACACCGGAGGGAACACAGAGTACAGAGACCAGAGTGACATGAGACATGACTGACTGGGGAACAAAGGAATAAACACGAGGGCAGAACTAAACCTAAGAGCTAGAAATCACAATCCCGGAAGAACAAGAGAAGCAGAAACCAAAACCCCAATAGTCATAAACCATGAACCAAAAGGAAAACAGACTAATAAACAATACAAAATCAAAACATTAGGCCACAAGCTGTAACAAAATATTTACTGTGAAGATTTTCTACTGCTGTCTGTGGTCAGTTTCTATGTTGGATGACAAATCATTTAAGTCTCTCTATCATTTATTCCTTATTATCACTTAATTTGAGTTAATCAAAGTGTTGAACAGAAGCATGGTCACCAGAAAAAGACACAACTGTAAAGACCCTGACACTTAGTGAAATAACAAAAGGTTACTAAAAATGACAGGATATTGGGAAATGAAAATATTTCCACCGAAACAGTTTATTATTTCACATTTTCAAAATGTTTTGGTTAATTAACAGATTTTACTGTTTTACCCATATTTTGTTGTGGTTTTGATGTACTTGGACTTTACTTGAGAGTTTGTTTTAGTTGTCACCTGTTTTGAGTTCACCTTCTATTCATTTTCATATTTGTTTTTTATGGTTTTAAGAATGTATTAATTTAATAATAAATTTAATTAATTAAAAACCCACATTGTCCCTTTCAGCTTTCTTAATAGCTGTCTGTCACAGTAGTACGACAATAGTCCCCTCATCCTCCTCTATCTCAAACACAGTAGTAGTGGATGTGGACTGCCATTCTGTCGTTCTTGAGAATCTCCTCTGACAGTAACTGCTAATTAAATTATATTTTACCCCTAAAATCATAGTGATGCTGTTCAACAGGACTGTTTTATATTAATATGCATTTCTAACATTCTTCTCAATTTATGTAACTAGGGAGTGTGGTTCTCACCACCATGTTTAACTGTTAAATAAATAGATAAAAATGATAACATAAAACTATACATGCAACCATGGTGTAGTTTTCACTGCACAAATACACCTTGAGTCCACAATATGACGCTGCTGAAAGTCCTTCTTTGTGTAGAGTTGTATTTTTAATTAGTTTCTTGCAGTATTTTCCACTAATTATATCAAATAGCCCTGAAGTTAATTTACTTAAACAAGCCTTTGAAGGTGAATTTTTACACAATAATAAATAACATAGTGCTATAACTTCTACAGTCACTAAGGTCTCTTCTGTTCTCAGACCTGTTTCTGTTCACAGATCTGTGACAGGGTCCATTACCAGGCTGTAAATACTAATAAGGTGTTATGTTGTGGTCATAAAAGAAACAATGTTGTTAGCAACAATTTTCTGGTAGTGTGTGGTATTCACAGAACAAATTAATCTTGAGTCCAAGCACAGTGTTTGAGTAAGAGTTGGGGGTTTTAAGCAGGGTTGTATGTGACAGATTATACTGCAAACAGTCCCTTATAACAACTGAAATACCTTAAGGAAAACTACAACTAATTTATTCATCATTTTGTAATTCAAACCTTATTATTTCATCATTGTGTTTATTCCCCTCTCTTTTACCTTCTCCCAATAATTATCTGGCAACCCTTTATGTGAATCTGGTGTCCTTGTTTTAAAATAATGTATCTAAATAGTTTGAACTCTTCCTTTTACAATACCAATTATTCTGCTAAGTCTACCAATTACAAAGATAACATGCAGCCTAATGTCACTAGCTACACTGTGTAGTGTACTGATATTTTTTAGGATTCCATTGCAGGATGCAAAAGGTGCAACAAGGAACAAAATAAAGAGAAATCGCAAAATGCGAACAGGTGGGAGGAACTCAGCTTAACCAAATCAGAGACAGAAAGTAAAACTGAAGACAAAACACAAGAGTAAAGAAAGTCATGTCAAAAAAAGCAACTTGGAATTGAAAAAAGAAAAAGAAACTGAAAAAAACATCAAAGTAAAAAAGAAAAACTCAGCAGAACTAAAGTAACGGACCAGAAACAGGGCACTGGGGAGAATAATAAGCCAAAACACCAGGAAACCAAGGAACTCCACATATATAAATTCCTACACCCTGTTTAACCCTGTAAAACTAATACAAACTAATTTTACTTTTTTAGTATGAAATGTGATCGACATCAACATCACTCTTCGTCTGCGCCCCATGTTAGACATATCCAGTACTCCAAAGAACTGTTTTTCTTTATTCACATTACTCTTGTATTTCTAGCACAGTTCAATAAACACCCGTAAACATGACATCATGACATAAAATTACATTTCTTCTGTTTCTATTACTTTATTACTGAAAGCAAATAAATCTAAACCTAATCCACTTTTCACACTTACCCACAACTTAGTACAACACAGTCACCTGTGGATATGGTGGTCACTTGGCAATGATAAAGGACAGTCTACATATTTTAGGACAAATGTGATATAATATCAAAAGATGTAACTAGGCTACACAAGTTTTAGGGCTGATGTGCACTGCATTTACTTAAACTCCAGTTGAAATTTTGTTACAAATACAAAATCGCACAAGAATAAATGTGGCAGCCTGAAAAACATTCATTGTTAAACAGGCACCAAACTCACCTCGAGCCTCAAAGCTCTTTGTCTTTCCACAAAAATTCTTTTTTTGTTGTTGTAAAAAAACCACTAGGAAAGGTTTTAGAGGTTTTAGAAGACACAATCTGCACATACAAAGTCCAGTCCATTACTCTGTAATTCTCCACTTACACGGCTACTCTAAGACCTCTGGGCCTACCAGTTGAGCTCTAAGCTAAAGAACATGAGGCTGAGGAAAATTAAACTGCATAAAAAAAATGTAAAGGGAAGCAGAAGAATAATGTCAAACATTAGAAACTTTTTTTTTTAAAAGTCCATTCAAAGCTAATGACAGCTGATCTTTCTTTTATTTAGATTTCCCCAATGTATACATTTTTTAAAATGTCTTGTTGTTGCACTAAAATAAATATAATCTCATCACATTATGTAGAAACAGGATTTTAGTCATGACATGATAACACCATGCTATCATTTGTAATGGTCCTTTGGAGGTATTTCAGCTGTTATAAAAGACTGATTGCAGTATAATCTGTCACATATAATCTTCCTGAATCATGTCAGGCAAATTTAAAGTAGAAACAGCATTTTAGTCACAAGTTACGTTATAATAATGTCTCACTGTTGTTAAGGGCATTAGTAAGGTATTAGTAACTGCTTCATCATCATCATTTATCATTTATAAGGCATTACTCCTGCTTAGTATTTCATTTATAAAATAGATATAAGTGTTTATTCTTGATCAGTAACCTCATATATAACGTGCCCATGGTATCATTTAGAAAGTCTAAATGAGTGAATAACAAAGTATTTAGATGCACATTCATATACATAATGTTCAAGATTTGAGCTCATTGTTTGTGAGTGTGTTAACAGAGGTTTTATAAATACTCATTTCACATTTTAATTCATGGTTAATTCAGGCAGTCACTAGTTTTTACAAGATTTAAAAGCCTCAGCTTTCTTTACAGCATAAAAATGGCACTGACAAAGCACAACGAGATACAGAACATACAAATATTTATTGCCAGGTGCAAACATAACCTGCCTGAGGTTTTCAGAATACTAAAATGTCAGTAGGATCAGAGTCTAAACCAGAGTTTGTAAGAGGTGTTAAAGAGATAAAGATACACTGTACAGTTGAAGCCAAAAGGTAGCTGTGGCTCAGGAGGTAGAGAAAGTCACCTACACATCGGAAGGTTGGTTATTCAGTCTGCTCCAGTTGTGCCAAATATCCTTTGGCAAGATACTAACCCCAAGTTGCTCTCTGATGCATCCATCAGAGTTTTATTGTGTGTGAACGTTAGAAAGCACTTGCATAGGTAAATCATAGAAAAAAAACGCCTGGGTGAATGAGGCAAATTGTGTAAAAGCACTCTGAGTGCTCAGAGTAGAAAAGCACTATATAAGAACCAGTCCATTTACCATTATACTGAAGCTTCTTTATTTAAAATAAAATGAATCAGGTTATCACAAAACAACTGTGAAGATTCCAGAGAGCTTCACAAACAAGTGTAAACACCATAAAAAAGTGTCCATCATATTAAAATGATAATGAAGGAGTTTGAATTTTCTTTATTTCATTCCTGAGAGTCAACTTTCCTCTAGTTTTTAGTCTGCTAGCTAGCTTTAGTCAGACCAGTTAGCATCCAGTCTGATTCAGTTCCAAAGTGCTCCTAAATTAGACAGAGTAGTCATGGTTTGACTCACCCTGTGCTTTTACGCAAGTGAACTGAGTTGAAATGACAGTCTACTCCCTTTCTCATTCCATGAAACTTAGAACAGCTTCTCTGGATAAGCAGGTGATCAGGTTAAGAGGTGGTTCTCCGCCATCAAGAAGAATTCCAAGTAAGTGGGTGTTTTCGTGGAATCTTAAAATCCTTAGTCTGTAGAATAGAGATGTTACTGCATTAAATCAGTAAATACCAATACTTAACGGCCACAATAAAAATCAAATCAGAATTCTCCAAAATACTGCTACAACACTATTTTTGGTACAGCAGTTCTTGCATAGTGTTCCCCCCTTTTATAGCCATCATGACTTATGTTTATATATTTATTCACTTATTTCTTTTTTATACAGTTATCATTTTAAATTACCATGTGCAGTAGCCATATTATTCATACTACATGTTATTATTATCATTGGGACATTGCAAGAGTGAAATAGTTTGTAGAGTTATATTAAAATGTGACAAGACTAATGGAATACTATATACATTTCATAACTTAGAACTAGAACTTTTAGTATTTATAATCAAAACTGGGGGAGTGGGTGTGTGTGAGTGGGGGGTGGAGCAATTTGCCCCTATAAGTACAACCAACAGAGCAGGACCAGTAGTGAGAAACTTGAACCTCTGGATCCTAACTGCTCTCTCTCAGTGATGGCTCTCCTGAACAGTGTCCTCTCTCTGGTCCTCAGCTGGACAGGTCTCTGTGTATTCCTGTACATTTTCAGTACTGGGCTGGTTGCTGTGTTTGCACTTTGGACTGCGAGGCTACTGCTGCGTCACACCTGGTACTCTCACAGGTTGTCCTGTTTCAGCAAACCACAGACACATTCATGGCTGTTGGGCCATCTTTGGAAGGTACGACACACAGACATCATCTTTTTTTTATGAACTATTTTAAATATTTATAATCTCTACATGGATGCAGCTATAGGTTTCACAGTTAAACACAATGTACTTTTTGTTGCTATGTTACTATTTCTCTTTGATTGCTATAATCAGCACCAATCTTTAAGTCTTGTTTTGTGATAAAACATTATAGATGCAGAGCACAGAAGAAGGTCTTCAGCTGGTGGATGACCTGGTGCAGACGTACAAACACTCCTGCTGCTGGTTCCTCGGTCCTTTCTATCACCTGGTCAGACTCTTCCACCCTGACTATGTCAAACCTCTGCTAATGGCGCCTGGTAGGGTAAAACACCAACAGCGAGTCAGTATTAAACCACATTTCCAAAGCTTTTGGTGTTCGCTTATATTGTTCATCATTTACTTCTTTCAGCCAGCATCACAGTGAAAGATGAACTAATTTATCACCACCTGCGCCCATGGCTGGGTGAGTGAAATATTTCAGTTTTCCTCATATGTTACAGAGTTTACTGGAATTAAATCTTTCCCAGTATTGTTTCTGTTCTAAAAGTGGAACAACAGTGCTCCTAACTACAATTCTTTTTTTTGGTTTCAGGACACAGTCTGTTGATCAGTAACGGAGAGGTGTGGTCCCGCAAGAGACGACTGCTCACTCCAGCTTTTCATTTTGATATATTGAAGAGCTACATTGCCGTATTTAACGCCTCATCTAAAATCATGCATGTAAGATACACAGAGCCACACATCCAGTTATGCAAACAAAGCTGATCACATGACAGTTTGAGTTTATCCCTCAGCTCATCGTCACACCTTCACGCGGGCTACACAGAGTTTTGAAATCGATACCATAGGTGCATCTACTAAAAATCTCAGATAAGTTCGATTCTCAGTGACCTCAGCCTCAAAGTCAGGGGTCACAGGTCAGGTTTTCTGAAAATGTTAAATTAAGTCACATAAGATTATGAAATTGATATGATTAATGTATCTACTGGGAGGGTGAGGGGTACAACCGGTCGCAAACAAGACAAGCAAACATTGTTAAAACTGGTACAACCATGAGAAAAATACGTTTTTCAGTTATTTTCAGATTCTAAATTAGTTATTCAGGTTTTAATTGCAGTAAGAGCACACAGAACACAGTAACAGCTACCTTAAGATGCTTTATACTGTAAGTTAAACAATGTACAGTATTGGAAAAAAACAGCAGTAATCAAGTGACTTGCTATGAGCAAGCACATTCTGGTGGTGGGAAAGAAAAAGTCACTTTTAACAGGAAGAAACTGTGAGCAGAGAAAGGCTCATCAATGTGATGTCTGTTATTCATATTTTACGAAGAATACCACACCCTCTACAAAACTACTGCATAATTTTCTGTAGTGATTTCCACAGTTGTCCAGCAGTCTGACATCATCCTGATAAGACTGATGAGTACTCCTTCACTTGAAGGATGTTTTTCTTCTTTTTTCCTTTTCAGTTTTTCAGTTTTATGATTCATTTGCTTTAGTGCACCACATCTTTTAGCAGCTACTCTTTCAAGAAGATCAAATGTTTGCTTATCAGCAGTTTTCATAGGATACATCGACTTTTTCACATGCTTTCAAACTGCTGTCATTTAAAACAATACACAAACAGTGGCACTGATGAGATATTTGTATCTTTTATTAATAATAATAATAACTTAGATTTGTATAGAAAGAGTAAAGACGAGTAGAAAAAATGACTATTTACTTTAGATTCATGAAAGTGCAGAATGTGTTGAAGCATGTTAATAGTCATATTACATGGGGGGGAGGGGGGGGGGGGGGGGGGTGTTTGT
>VUQG01020334.1:0-22800 GCA_015106755.1 Etia nguti
TAAAAAAAAAAACAAAAACATTTAAATCGCAGGGAAAAAAAAATCTTTTGTTCCAATTTTCTCCCAAACAAAGTTCTGTGTCTTTTAATTTTTAGTAGCTGATATGGCTCTTTAACTCTGTATCCATTTCCAATGACACCTTGCCACCCAAGAGGTTGCTTTAACGGTGGTGTGCAGATATGAGAAGGACAGTGATAAATGTCACAGATGACAATGAGTTTGTCACAGCGCAGAGATGCCCTTTTCCCCAATCCCTCAGCAGAGATGCTCTCTTCACAGGTCTCAATCCCTTGTCAAGTGGTTGAACCTGGACATACATATGCATGCTGCTACACATGAAACAGAATGCATCTGCTTGTCGTACTCCGCGGCTGCCCTCGTAGACAGGCAGACAGGATGTTCTTAGCCGCAAGGCCAGGGAGACAATACACGATCTGCTGACCGGGAGAAAGGGGCCACGAAGATCCTCAGGGCAGACGGATGCACTGCTGTGACTGTGGATGAACTACTGTATCTTGTTGACAAAGTAGACTCTGTCAGCATATCAGCAGAGCGATATTCAAAATGACCTCTTCTGGCAATTCACCAATTTTGCTCTCATATGGGAATGCACATTCTTTGAGGGGATAAGGATTGTGGTATTTCTTACTGTAAGCATGCTGAAGGGCCTCTTACGTATTTCAGGATTATATTCTTATAGAAAGCACGGCTCATAAATATATTTTTTTATGATTAGATGTAGTCAAACACATTATCCACTGAAGAGATATCAAGTTGTACAATATGTATTTAATACGGCTTTCTCCGGTGTTAAGTATGAGCAATGAATCGCTGTTGTTTTTTTTAATGAGAACAAAACACTTTTGCTCTCTACTATTACAGGATGTTGCTTTCTATTTTAATTGTCCAGAAGATATATATTCCTTCCGCTTTTGTTTCTTCTGTTTAATCACAACCAGAATCATCTGTCATAGCGTGGATTGGTGCCCATTAATCATAGGAGAAAATGGGATATCTTTTTCATAGGAAGTATCTTGATAATGATGATTTATTGAACAACAGTATAACCTTTTTTTTATTTCCAAATTTTGTTTAGCTTTCTAAATGAGTTCTTTTTAAATTGTTTTTGTATGGCTCTTTAATGTGATGCTTTACTGATTTGAAACAGTATCTCAAATATGAATTGCCTCAGCGACACTTAATTAATCGTAATTGCTTTGAAAAAAGCCAGCCTGCAGAATCACCTCGTTTTTCTAAACGACTCTTCCTTCAACAATATTGCATGCAACCATTTTTCCCCTTCTCTCCTGGTGTGATGAAATGCGCTTTTCTTTGCTATCTATTCCTTATCCACTCTGTTCCGCCACACACTCCTCTCTCCGGCTGAGGAAAAGCTTTCGGAGGCTGCCAGAGCAAACCCGTCATCCGCTGGCAGTCTATTTGCTGTTGTTGGTGGGGGATGAGTAATGGCAGTACCACTGTCCTTATCACCAGTCCACACACCTGCACTTCTGCCTGTGCCACACACTTAATTGCTCCCCATACCTCCACCCCTGCTTCAGGCCCTGATATCTGCTTATGCTCTGCATTCCTGGATAGAGGCCTTATGTCCATTAGTGCCATGGCTGCATGGGATTTATAGCTTTGCTAGAAATCCCATGCAGCCAGAAAGCTAGAAATCAACATTTGTGGTGTGATGAGGCTGGAAAGGTTTTCATCTTGATGGAAGATTGTTTTTGGTGCGACAGATGGGGAGTCAGCATTAACCATGTTTGCTGTGAATTTGCTGAAGAAAAGCAGTGGTGATATTTGCCTTGATTTTCAGAACTGACAGATCCCTCATGCTCAGGGTCACAGCTGGCGTGCCACTGAGGAAACAATGAGGGACAGAGCATCAAACAAATAATACCAGAATTCCTGAAGGAGCATTGAAGTGATGTCCACATAAAGCCAGCCAGGCTATTCCAAGGTGAGGGTGATAACTAGGTGTATGCGGATATATATGTTTTTATAGCCAAAAAACCATGGCGTTATGAGCCTGACAAAACAAGGCCAACAAGCGGAAGTGCCTATAGGCTATAAGATATAACTAAAGGAACATTACTTTGGGCTGTTGAAAGGTAATTGGAGAGCTATTTGAAGTCCTGCGGTTGTAGATTCCTTAGGCCCACTCCACCATTGATAAGCCTGTAATAGCCTTGTCTCTCAGTAACTGTGAGACTGTGGAGGGGATACCCAGTCATTCTTTCCACGAGGAAAGAACTCTCACAGGAGATCATGATAGTACCTTAAGAGATTATGTCTGTGTATTATTTGTCTTTCTAAATGTGGAGGACTTGTATGGAGTTATTGGTCTGAATGGCTTTTTTTCTACTGGTAAATGCACTTGAATGCATTTATTCACTGATTTTCTCTGTTAAATTGCAAATGTCATATTTAAAAGGAATGAATATTTTTGTGCTCTAGCAGCACTTTGTTTTTTTTCTCTTCTCGAGGTGACACTACACAAAGGAGTTGGAGCGAAAACTTGAGACATGCAAATGATTCGTGTTTGTAAAGACTGATAGAAGGGTGTTCATTCAAGCAAGCTGCCTTCTCAAATAGAGGCAGTGGCAGCATGGGCTGCAGCTCTGGCCTATAAAAATCATCAGCAGCAGCTTTAGTATCTATTTAAGAGTATCCATCCTCCTCTGGGCGAATACCCCAGAGAGAATCTCTATTAGGGCTCCAGCTGGATACAGTAGCAGCTATGGTTATACTCTTATCCTGCCACCAGCCTCCCAGGTCAAGGGGGTGCTAAGAGGTTCCTATTGGCAGCTCACCCCTCCCCGGTGATAAATATCCACAAGCCTACTGGATGACACCAAATTTTTCATCATTAATCCGGGCCATTATGAGGCTGTTTCCTCAGCATTGATCCCCAGTCGAGTCCAGCTGACGCAGCCACTCCAGGGTTGATGGGGGGGCTGGGGACTTGTCACCAGTGGAACTGGGACACAGCCAGGCTGCCCAGTCAAGTGCAGGGTGGAAAGCAAGTATAAGCATGAACATGAAGCTTTGTTTGTGCATGCTAATCATGTGCACAAACAAACTGAGGTGAACACATTCATACACACGTACATAAATATAAACACAAAAATGCGCCTGTGAGGACTGTGTTATTATGAATCAGGGCCAGATGTCCAGGTGTTTGCTGATAGTGAAGTCTTAATTATATTCACATGTGCTACAGAGAGGCTGTTGCCTTTATGCATGCACTGTACGAACACACCACTGAGCTCAAGGGGGCAGATGCACAGCTTTTGTCTTAATTTCATTGCAGACTTTTCCTTGATTTGCTCTCCTTTACCCTTCCTGTCTGGCCTAGTTGCGATTGGCCTGCTGTTGCACACTCCCAGTGTTTCAGAAAATGAGATGAGCAGAATGCATTAGATCCCACTGGAGACACACGTAGAGCAGGGAGATTCACCATATTTTTTTTTTTACAAATGATATCAAATCAGGGAAAGGAAAGTCTGTCAGCTGTGAAATTACTGATCATCCGGGTCTTTGTTGTTTCTGCTCACTGAGAGTCACAGAGACTGTAGAGAGAAGCAACATAGGAAAAGCGAATGGGAGGTATTAGGCTCAGCATGTGTTCCTCATCCCTCATTTTTCTCTTCTCTTTGTCATTCTCTTCTTTTGTCATTAGTTGTTGAGGACAGGCTTGCCAGGGCTGACACATTCTTTGATGAAGCAAGGCACCGAGATTGTCCTAAGGCCACACAGAGGCTCTGAACTTTACCTCCAGGTTAACAGTGGGGACTGCTGAGAGTCACACCCCTTTAAATATTTCTCTTTTATTGTTCCTGAGGTAATGGCTTCATGTACTTCATGAAAGCTGAAATGAGTGTTGTTTCCGAGGCGGTACCGTCAGCCTTAGTTTATAATTAAAAAAACATGCCGAGTTGATCTTAGGGTGGCCTATTTAATAGAGTAACCATATTGTCTGTATAGCTCTCCCAGACTCTTCATTGCAGTAGTGACAGCCACCTCGGTCAGAGTGGTGTGGAGGTGGTGTTGTGTCTGTGGAGAGAGGGTCAGATGGACGAGGTAATTACCCGGATCAGTGAGCATGAAGGTGGGGCCATGGACCGCTGTCATCACCAGGCTAACAGCTGGAGGCTAAAGCCTCTTCAACAGCTGGGTGATTACATACACACTCCAGCACCAACACACACGTAAACACTTGAGCACAGTCCACAGGAATTATCTTCACCTGTACTGAAAAGAGTTTGGAGCTGTGATAATTGAAGGCACGGTCAGCCAACTACTTTACTCTTTGTTTATTGAGCTGGACACTGCGAAGAAAGCAATGAGCATACAAGGTCCTCCCTATGTCCTGCTGTTCATATCGTCATTAAGACCGCATGAGAATGTGACCTCCCCCATGCCCTCCCGTTTTCTTGTGTTTTTGAGATGTTGACATCCCTGTCGCTCTCTTTTATCCTCCTACATGTAGAAAATAGAGACATTAATGGAGCAGGCAAGCCTACTGTGTGAGTTATTATACTGCTCTTTCCCTAATGGAGAAAAATTTAATTATCAGCTAATTTGCTGTGTTGTCTCTGGTGACATGAAGTTCCCCATAGTGTCGGCTCCCATTAACTGCTCTGCCATGACTCCTTTATTCAGACACTGTGAGTGTAGAATACAGGTAGGCACGCTAAAGTGATAAGTTCTTTTGCCCATTGTACTACACGCTGTATGGATGTTAGGATGTTGGCATTTCAGGAAAAAGAAATGACTTTCACGGCTGCTTAGTTGAATACCAGTGTCAGCTTCACATCTGATCAGACACATTGTAAAATTAAATCAGAAAAGTTTCTTGTTGATTTTTTATTAACAAAACTTGTTTACATTGTCAATTTTTTCATCTGTGCATCCTGTGTTCAGTTAGACTTCACGAGTACCAAGAAAAGATAAAATCAGGATTACTGTAAAGTTATTAAAATTAAAAAAAGTCCCTTGTGAAGACTATTATTGATAGCCCTCTTTTAAAAATAAGTAACCTGTATTAAACCTTTGCATAGTTTGTCATATTGTTATATACTAAGTGTGTTCCTCATTTATCTGTCTGTCTCTGCTCATAACCACTGGGTATAATAATAGTCAGCAGTGGAGCCGTCTTGCTTCCATATATATTGTTGATGTCATCCAGTGGGACCATTAAAACAATGTGTTATGATTGGGCGTCTTGAGCAGTGAAAGGGATTGATTTCCATTTACCCCCCATTAAATCCTCAGACATCTGGCATGCCTTTGCCAGCATGTTACCAACTCCTCCTTTTTGTTTTCTGTTGAAATATTCAGGAGTACCTCTTGCTTCCTTGCACTTACTACCTCCCTGTCAAAATACGCTCACTCTAATTTATTTATATATTTAGTGTTAGGGTGTGAGTGTATACTATGCGGGCTTTGTGCATAATCCGTTGACAGCTGAATTGAAATCAAGTGATATTATGTGATTATACGATGTGACTCCATAATTGCTTTACCCCCCAGTGTGTAAGTGTGGTTTTGTGTACCTGCATGCATGTGGTGTCTGTAAATGAGTGAGTCTGTGTGTAAGTGGTTGTGCCAGTGCTGTAGTGAAGCTATATAGATGCTGGTATTGTGTTGTTGTATGTTAGCCCTGCAGGCCAAGCGTAAAGACTGAGAAGGCACATGAAAAAAACATGATAATCATCCCACCACAGTGCACACAAAAGCTTAATTGGAGAGAGGGACCCCCTCCTTATTTGTGTGTTACAGTCAGTTCATTAGGCCGTAGTTTTTAGCTTTATGTCAGATATATAGCTTTGTTTTGTTTTGCTATCGATAAACATTGCATTTAACACAAGGATTCAGTGCTAAAACAGCAGATAATGAGTGTCACAGTATAGTGAGGGTGCAGTTTAACCAACATTATATATGGTTTTGGCTATAGTTATGTATCTCGTTTTATTCAAGAAGCGCAATTTTACTAAGGACAGTGCTCCAGTTTCACCATCTTCAATCTGAATATTCTAGTGGCTGTTATTGAATTTGGCTGGAGGCACTGTCAAAAGGGGTATAAATATGTGGGTCAGAAGTGAGAAGTGTTTGGCCACCCCCGTCTTTGCTCTCATGGCCATTAGAACAAACACCACACAGATGTTTATCCATGCGTACCTCGCCTGCAACACAATATCTTATCATCAGAGAATCCGCACTAACCAAATCAATTAGAGCCTGTGAATATCTATGGATCTGCAGTGCAAAAGCATAAACATCCCCCAGCTCCTCCTGAGAACAGCCAAATTAATAACTCTAAGTGGATAATGCCCTTGCTCCTATCAGCATCAAAATTGAATTTTTGCAAACAGCTGAAATATAGCTAGGGCATGCTGCATTGTGGTAGTCAGCAATACAGGCATTTGCTTTGATAGTTGGGTATCCTAGGGTCCCAATCTGCACATTGAAATTCAAAATGCAAATTCTTAACAGTATCTAATTGGCAGGGGGTGTAAAAGTGTTCCCGGAGCCATTTCTTTCCAGACACTCTCAGTTCAGCATCGATTCTCCACTGAGCGACAAAGAGACTATGAGTACAAATCTACAGTGTGGTGAAATAGTTGTCGTGAGCAGAAATGGGTCAAACGGAAGTCAGGTCTACTGGTTAGCTGTAAAACTGGGGACTCTTGGGGATAGGAAGCAGCAGTGTTTTGGAAATGAGTGGAAAGGACAGCGTGAGTGCTTTTTCATAATACATAGTAACATGAGGGCCATCAAAGTCCAGCCCCCTCCTTTTTTTTTTTTGAATGCCCATCGACTGTTGAGATCTCACGGCAACCGCTTATTTGCACTGTTTTATCCACTGTGGACCATCTACAGTATAGTGACAGGAGCAAAATAACACACTTATTTAAAGAGTCCTTATGCTGGCACCACTTAGACATTCACCATTCACATTGGCTGTGATGGTATGGTTGGGAAGAATGCATTTGAATAATCAGAGAGATAGAGCTATTGTACTTCGTAATATCAACCAGTCTCTGAAGTAGCAGTACATCAGCCTGGACTCGCTCAGTTGTTTGTCCCTGGAGTTTTTTAAAGTAAATCTGGCTCTGATTAGCTCTTTTAATAAGATAAAGTGTCTGTTCTCTGGAGTGGTTCATTCTTCCTGGAGAACAGGCTTCTATGTGTTTTCCGTGTTGTACTTTCCAAGGACTTTGTCATATTTTACTTCCCATCATAAATTTAAGTCAGTAGTGACCCTGATTCACACACATCCTTTCTTATCCTGTTCAGACTGTTCTGCTCGATGGAATTTTGCTCATTTTAAGGCCATTTCAAAGCCTTCCCTGATTACTTTTTCTACCTCCTCATTCTCTTTTTTTCTGCTTTGTCCTCCTGTCCTTTTTGTCCTTCTTCATTTCCTTCATCATTTGACTCTTCTCCATCATGAGTGGATAGTTAGACTAAGTAGTTCTTGTCCGTGTCCAGTACATCATCTACAATGACCCTTGAAGCAGCCAAGAAAATGGATAAAATGTCAGAAGTAGCAACATGAACACAGAGGGCACTGCCCTCTTTCTTTCAATGTCAAAAGCAAAGCAGTGGCAAATAAGCAGCAAATAACTGAAGTAGGCAGTACTGAAGTGGAGGCAAATAAGATGCCATTGAGAAAAATGCAAATCTGCGTATCTGACAGGATGCTTTTTAAAGAGAAAACACATGAAATATGTATTAAACATTCTCTCAATAAGTATTTCCAAATGTTCTAAATTCACAGAAATACAGCAGTGTTTTGAAAGCGGTCAGTGAAACACATGAAAGGTTACAAAAGCTGCTGTCTATCCTCTCTTTTGTCCTCGCCGTACCGCAATAGTACGTGAAGTTATCGGGGTCCACCGTGATCTGATACAAGGGGAGATAGGGTCAGGTAATCCACTAGCCTCCCCGCAAACACTCTTTCATGCTAGACTGCCTTTCAATAAATAAGAAATGTTGTCTCCTTCTCCAATATAATATTAACCTGATCCCCCCAACGGAGAGTGTGAGAGGTGGGGGTGGGCACCTCCTGGGTTAGTGGCAGGAGAAAGGCCTCCAGGCCACACTGCTAATGGATACACACGTACACAGTGTTTGAGGATTAGATGAAAACCCATCTAGGGGGAATATAGTCCAGGAAAGAAGAGGACGAGAGTACAGGCATCTCATTTGTGTTCATTTCAAAAAGAAACCCCATCACATCTTTAACTCGTGGTCATAGAGTTCGCAACGCAGAACCAAGATGAATGTGTATATAAAATGGCACATTGAAATCTCAGTGTGATTTTCTTATATATGACTTTCCTGTGCTAGTTTCATGTCTTATTGATTATAATGTTCACTTTGTAAATTCCATCTTTTTGGTCACACTTAATACCACACAGCACAGCTTAGCCCACAGAAGATGAGATCCAACCAAGTACTACTGGACCCATTGTCATTCAAAGAATACCCCAAATACCAGCACTCCAATTCAGCCGATTCAAACGATTTTGAGGATTATACAAGATAAAACATTGTGCTGGAGACACAAAGAATAATTGCTAATGGTGGATTTAGAATGGCCTCATTCTTGAAATGAGAATGAGGCTGACAGATAATATTTCAATTCTTTATCTTGAGCTGTCATTAATGCAAGTTTAATGGAAAGGATGCTGAGAGAGGAATGTTAATTATCACTATTCATTTTTTCCCAAGCAGGAAGCCTGAGAAGGTTCTACTGGAACAAAGATGATTCAGACTTGATGTTCACATAACCTGTGCTTGCGTACAGACAGACCCAGTCTGGCTTATTGCATGTTAATGCTGCCCACCTTTGGCTTTTGACAAGCATCCACGTTCATACATTCAACTCTTTATTTTTAGTCACAAACCAACTTGCACGAGGCTTTTTATGCCTGTAGTCAATCAATAGTTATGTAGAATATTGGACTACTTTGTGAGCGATGAGAGTACAGAGTCTTAAATGTCTATCTTTTATTTATGTCTCCATTGGGTTTTGATATATATATATATATATATATATATATATATATATATATATATTTAAAAAATGTGTGCTTGTGTCTTGGTTTGTAGAGGAATGCAGATGCAGTGGTGAATGCAGAATTGATGCTCCATTGTTCACTGTGCGGAACTCGTCTATAATTTACAGGGTCTCCACCCCTCTCTGTCACTAATGGATAGGGGTGTCTTCCTGGAGACTGAGGGGTTTGAAATAGGCTCTAGGATTGCCTCTTAAAGACCCCCCCAACACCTCCATGGACAGAGCAGATAAAGAAAGCCCACTTCAATTTGTTGCATGCCTAGTGGATGCAGTGGGTTACCAAAGACACTGAGACAAATCTTGAATACATCACTAAGGTTTTGAGGTGGGACAGGTGGTAGATATTTGAGGGAGGGATGATGGAGGTACAGGGGGGAGGGGTGTACAATGCGGAGTGTACACAGATCATTACCATCTCCTATAGCTCTGGGGCTTGTCACGCTGAAGGCAGGCAGATTGAAAGAGCTAATGGGAGCTGGGGTGATGCTGTGTGAAGTAATTTAGTGCAGGAGGCGTGGTGGCTGAGAGAAAGGCAGGGGGAGAAGGAGCCCCTAATCCTTCCCATAAAAAAGAGATATACCCTTTCACCTTAGCGTAAAAAAAGCACCTTTGATACATTTGGGACAGGTGCTCAGCTACAAGAAAGAGGGAGGCCACTGTGGCCCCTAGGCTACATTGGAGTGATTTTATACCAAGAGCTTCCTATCTTTCTCTGTGTAACATCAACTCGAAAGAGGACTTTGTTGTTTGCTTGTTCAGAGCCTTGACACCAGATGTGTGTCACCCTCAGGATGAAGAACAGCTGCTGTGGGGTTGGAATGGTATGGCCTGGGTAAAAATACCCTGCATCTTTGCCTGTGAAGTTCAGTGGCTATATGCCGATAGTATGTGGATGCTGGTATGGCTTAACTGAACAGGCTGGACTAAAATTTGGGCTCAGTTAGATTTGTTAGGGATTTACTGAGCTAGCACATACAGCAAGTGATACAGTGACCAAAGCAATCAATGGAAGCTCTTCATCTCAAATAGCTTAAATGTTACTATACACTCATGCTGACTGACATTTGAATTTCCTTTTATTATTCATTTATTTGCTCTGCTCTTAGATGGACTAACCACACTCTTTACTTATTTATAAAGAGAGAGAGAGACTGAGACATTTCTCTCCTGCTGGCAGAGGATCAAGTAACAGGGGTTCCATCCAGATAGCTTTAGGCAGAATGGTGTGATGAGAGGGCTTGATGAAATCATTGTTTGAATCTGAAGGACACAGAGGAAGCTGTCTGAAACAGTTAGATTCAATTTAATTTGAGCACTGGGATCAAAGGCAGGCCTCTGGGCTGCAAGGTATTTTTAGTGCTGCCTTTAAAATCATCAGTCATTTTCAATCCTGATTAACTTATGGAAATCGTACGATATTTTTGAGGTGTTAATTCTCATTAGATTATTGATAAGCTGATGATGCCTGATGCATACGCCATTGTTGTTGACTAAGGCTCCATTGATTTTCTGCTTTTAATATACACCATGTCACGCAATTCTTTTTCCATTTAGTAAAAAGTTTTCACATACCGTAGGCTCGTGTGGTTTTATGTTTAGTAATGGTACCAGTGTGAAAAGGCCTTTGCTGTAGTCACTCAGTGATTCATAAGAAACTGCTCGTAGTGCCATGCAGCCTCAAACACTGAGTAAAAGCTTTCCTGTTTTAAACATAATGTTCGAGGTATTGTATGTAGTATTTTTTAAAAGGTCAGTTGTTGTGTCTGACCTATTAAGAGGTGGCCTGAGGACACAGCACTCTTTCTTGGGAATGACTACATGGCTCGGACAAAGCGGCTGATATAATCTCCACCACTTTCAGGAAGACCAGAGGTGTCATTGAATGTGTACCTGAAGCCAAGTGATGTAGAAGTGTGTTAGTATTTATAAAAGAGAGTAAGCACACTTCAGTGCACCAGGATTAGCTTGTAGGTCCTTGTGCGCAGCCTGCTGTTTTCTGCATCATTTCCAGCCCGGGTGTTTTTAGAGAAAGATTAGGACAAGACCAGATTGTTGAGTAATTGGTGGAGGGAGGCCACAGCTCCCTATGATCCCATCACACCCGTCACACTTCACTGGCGTCCCATACGGATAGTACGAGAGCCATACATGTACATGTATGTGAATGTGCATTTGTATTCATGTGTGTGCATTCTTGTGTGTGTGTGTGTGTCCGTAATGTTAGAGTGCCATGGCACACAAAAGTGCAGATTGCATCATTTAAATAGTGTTTTAATGTTTTTGATGTTGGTCGAACGATCTTGTGTCAGTGCTGGAAGTCTGTTAACCTGTGTCCCTGCCCTGAGGTTCATGCCTGGATATGCAATCTTTCCTCAGCTATATCCTATTGCCCCCTAAAACCCTTCCCCTTTTGATCTTAGACAGATAAATTCTGCCTGGCTGCCCCTCCGTCAGAGAAAACCCCAGTGGTGGGTTAGCCAAGGTCGTGTGGAAGGAGGGACAGAAAGAGGGGTAAGGGATAAGGATAGAGTGCAAAGAGACAGAAATAAGCTCAAGGGGAAAAAAAGAAAGAAAAAAAAGGTGTTACAGAAAGTTTCACCTGCCTTTTAAAAATATTGCATCATCAGCAGACATTAGTTTCATTACAGATTTAAAGTTGAGACTTTCTTTGCTAACAGTGAACAGGCACAAATTCCTTGTTAAGCGGATCACACAGATTAGCAAGGATAATACTAATAATGGGCCAAGGGAGTATATACACTTATCGTATCTACTTCAGTTACCTTATCTGCGTTTCTTTTTTCCTCCCTTTTCCCTGCCTGCCTTACCTGGCAGCCCATATTGATTGTCCTTATGTATATTTGCTTAGTGGTTAAAAAGACACTAAGGCCACTGTCATGCTATCATCGTGCTTTGCTCTGTATTTATTTATTTATCAAGCTATCCTTTCTAATTCTGCTCATGTCTTCCCTCTGTCCCTGACTCTGTTCCTTTTGAAGTAGGTCATTTTATAGATAGGGAAATGTCATTCCCCTTTTTGCTCTGCCCCTCTGCTTCTCTCTGTCTCCCTCTGTCTATCTATGTTTGTAAGAAAAAAAAGCCAACTGGTTCAAGATAGTGAACGAGAAGGAGACTGAAGCATAAAATATTACTGGAGAGCAATGCTACTATGCAGACAATGCATATATCACTGTGCAGTAGTCCTGGTGGTGAATGAGTGACTGTCAGGGCTCTGCTTCTCTGACAGGCCTGTTGACAGAGTCTACACACATGTGTGTATGTGCGTGTAAAACAGGGGGCAGCTTAGCTTTGTCGCTCTCTCAACACCCAGCCTTGTGGGTTGGACACATGGCCGCATGCCTGCAATTAGCAGCATACAGACACAAATATATTTTTATCTTCCGTGTGCCTGTTTTTGGTCACATGCATGCTTTGCTGCTGGCATCCAAGCCATTTGCGTGGATGCACAAAAGCACACAAATTCCTGTTTGAACTTGTAATAAGACATACACAGACAACTTAAACAACCCAGGCTGGCAGGCAGGGCGATGTGGCTGTGCTTTGCGATGTGGTTGTATTTTGAATAAATACATTTTAGGGGTTTTAGAAAATCTTGTTGAAATTCCACTCAGTTCCAGTGATTCATTATATTTTATGTTGGGCATCCTATTTTCAACAGATTCTTATAAATTCTTTAAAGTATTTTCTCTTCAGTTAAGTGTTATTTTCTTTTTTTAACTAAAAAAATACTTCTTTGAACATTTTGTTGTGGTTTTTATTGCAACAGATGCAGACATAGATTACCCTTTTTTGTCTGTTGTTTACACCAGGAGCATTTGCACAGCTACAGGCAGACAGGAAGACACAATAGGTGTGAGGTTGGAGGTTTGACCCAACCACCAGCAGCTCCATGCCCCCTCCGCCTCCCACCACCTGCCCCTCAAGTCCTCCACCATCCTGACTGACATCCCTCTATGGACCTGTACCCCCAGCAGCAATGGTCAATAAATCCCTACCTGATTCCACACTTCAAAAACAACCAGCCCCAATCCGTGCTCAAGCCAACAGCATCATGAATAACAATTAACACCCTCCAAAAACAGCAGTAACCTCCGATAACTCCAGTCTATCTAGCATCTGCAGTGCATTTGCATTAATGATTTCTCTCCCTCCCTTAGTCTCCCTCTCTGGGGCTTGTTCGCTTTGTTTTGCTGTGCCTTTTTGTGTATCTTTTTCCATTTTCTTTTTTTAAACAGTGTATATTGTAATTACAGCTTTAGATAGATAGCAGTGTTGTAGCTACACAGATGCAGTGATATGAGTTGTTGTTTGGAAGACTGCATCTTTTTATTCCCACCTTAGCTTTGTGTCAAGAAAGACCAAGTAGTAAACAATTTTAAGTATTTCAGATTTTATGCAAATCCAGTCTGTTCCACAGCAGCGGGCGGCATCAGTTATAATGTGAACATAAAATACTTACTCACACTGTGTTTTCAATGCACTGTCTAATTTTCAATCTTGTCTCTCCTCCATGCCACTCTTGCCTGGTGATTTCATCTTCCAAAATCTTCTCATTCAGGTAAGTAATTTAAAAAAAAATCCCATTAAGTCATGTCAAATTTAATTTTTAAGTAAATGCTCTTAAAACTAATTGTATTTCATTCTTGGCAATGTCATGAGGTTTCCTGTACGTCATACTAAGCAGGTGTAGTTCTAGTAATGTTTCACCACACAGGCGTTGTATCAAACTCAGAAACACACACACACATGGAGTATGTGAACATGCAGAGACGCACGCCTCAGTCACACCAGCATCCATAACGGCTTTCTAAATAAGCCACTAGAATTGTCTCAAGGGATCTGACTAAAATAACTGTGATATTCCTTTGAAGGCCCCTTTAGAGTACAAAGAAATGAACACTCACCATGGAGTCTGCATGTTGTGCTGTGAAATTGTCATGAATTAAAATGAACAAGAAGGGATTCGTACTGGCTTTTCGGTGGAAAAAAGAAACGTCTCCACTCCTTACCTACTTCACTTTTTGTTTTAACAACTTTGCCAGTCTATCTCTGGTACCTGTTCTGTCCTCCGTTTCCTCTTTTTCCATCACTCCTCCTGCCTGTAGCGTCTCATTTCTCTCCCCCATCCTCGTTTCCATATTTTTTTTCTTATACATCTCCCTTTCTTAGTCTTTCTCCTCTCCTCCTCCTCCCCTCCATCCTCGTCTCCATATGCTGTGTCTGGGCTTGTTTACATGGCTGGAGGAAAGGAAAGGAGAGGAGAGGAGAGGGCTACTTTGAATTATACATGCAGCAACAGTAGTGCACCAATCCAGTTGGGACCCACCAGATGCTTGCCCTCCAGATTCACTGCTTTTGTCTCGGTTGCCTCTCTTTACATGCACTCTGTGTGTCTTCTGTTGTTTGTATTTTTTATTTGTAGCCTTATTAAATAATTTTAAAATAGTTGCAGCATTTAGAGTATGAGGACATCAGTTTTTGGACAAAAAGAACAGATGTCTTCATCACCTTTTGTTTGCTTTTCCGTCAACAGCCTTGCATAGGACAGCAATTACAATATAATTGCATTTCATGTCATATAACTCCAATTCTTCATGTTTATCATATGCATTAATCCAGTCTTTCTACTTTGTCCTGGGGTTAGTGGCTCCCATTTCTCAGGTAAATGTGATTGGGGAAACCGTCACCCCACCTTCTCAGATGTGTCTGCAGCATGTGTGTATGTGCATGTGTGCCTATATGTGTGACAGGGAGATTTACATGCTCTAATGATGAGGGATCAGGGTGAGGACGGGGCCTGTCAGCACCCCTAATGAGAGAGGGCCTGCCTGTAGCCCGGGGCCAGGGTAAAGAATTGGAGGGGAATATGGGTAGAAGCTGGGGGTTGCACTTTGCAGTTGTGGGGGGTCCTAGGTGACAGGCTGGCATCTGTCTTCAGTGTCACTGCCCTCATCTGTAATTCAGAGCACCCTGTCCTGAATTCCTCTGTACAGAAGTGATGTGCATACAAGAAGAGGTGTCTCCGCTCTGTTGAGGAAGACTACTGATTGGGGCTGTGTTAGACTCTCCCAGGGTTGAAGGCTTTTCACTCAGGCACACAGTGTCATCCTGCTGTCTCAACTCTGATAAATGATGCTGCTTATTGATTCAGAATTCAGCTATAACAACCCCATGCTGAATTATTGAATTCAGAGTGAAAGATATAAATGAATCAAATTAAGGATCTGGAGTTTGTTCTGCTCTTTTTAATTTATTAACACTTAACGCTAGTTATTGATTTCAATCAGATGCAGATCCACCGTTTTTAGATGAAGGGTGTTTTCTTAAATTGTTTTCTAAAGAAGGTAAAATCCCAAAGATTAACCGAGTCTTACAGAAAGCCTCTAAAGATGCCCTGTAGGCCTGAATTGCCTCTCTAGACACACCCTCGGCTGAGGGAATTTTCAGCCGCTCAGCTCTGCATTAGTGTGAGGTGCTGCCGTAACATCACACCTATGGTATTTCTCTACTTGAACTACGTAAGCCAAATGTTTTCAAACCAGAAATGACAAGACTGACCTCCTCACAGGCTTCTCTCCCCCAGATAAATCCATACCCGCAAAGTGCAAAGTCTCACCGTGTTTGCCTGCACTGTATTTTAGATCAGATTATTACTTTCTAATCATTAATCATATCAGACTGATACTCTGATAGATGCTGATGCATTTCTTTTCTTTTGTTATCACTGATAATCTCTTTAAGATTATCAAAATCACCCTAATGTCTCTAATGGTATAGTTGACAACACACAGTGCATTAATGCAGGCCATTGACTTGACCTCTGACATCAGAATCGTCCTCAGGGCATGCCCTGGCTGTTTGGAGACCTCCCATGACACGCTGAGGCTGCTCTGTGTCCACACATGTTGCGGTGTGGCTCTGCTAAGTCCATTGATAATTCAGCTAATGAGTGTGACAGGATGACCAGGATTAACCCTCTTTAGCATCCCACTGTCTACCTGCCTATCTGGCTCTGCCTCACTGAGCTGTAGCAAAAAGATAATCAATAGCACAAGATCTGTCACACGGAAACCAAAACAAGAGGTATTTTCAGGTAAAAAAACAAACAACTGTTTTGCTAACAAAAAATGAAACACATGTATATATTGCCATGCTAGAGTTAGAGTCCGCTGTATTGTTGTCCCATAGTTTGGTAAAAGACATAGCGGATAAGCATTAGAGGGCTTTTTGCAGAGAGCAGCCAGGGGTTGCCACATGCAGCCGGCAAGGCCCTGTTCAGGGACATGTTCTGTGCCTGGCTTTACCACATCAGTAGAGGAGTCCTTATTCAGCAGCCCTGCCTCCTCGCTCCTCTCCACCTCCTAACCCAGAGACCAAACCCAGGCCCAGCCTCCACTGCTCTAATTATAACGGGAGCTCCACAATCTGTAATTTATAAGTCTAAAACACTGTAATTAACTACAGCTTTTATAGGGAGTCATAAATAATGCCAGACCTTTCTTTTTTTTATAAAGCTGACTTCTCTACACTCTTCTTTTTGGCCTGCTCTGGGTTTGTTTCAAGGTAACACGGGGAGACCTAAAATAATTATTCCAGCCTCCTACACCATACAACCCTCTAACATCCCACTCATGTAGACAGCCTTTTTTTCCTGACTGGTATGGGGGATTTTGTGGGGTTACCCAACAACATTGAGTCAGAACATTTTGTCAAGTCCTGCCAGGTTTGGGATGGCTGACTCAGAGTTGGGGAGGTGGGGAGGGCAAGAAGCACAACTTAATATGTGTTTGGTGTTCCAGGAAATGAAAGTGCGGTGAGGGATCCCTCTGAATGATCCTGATATACTTGTCTTAAGAATAGTGATGTAATTAATGACTCTAACAGAGCAAGACATAAAAGCACCAAGGACAGGAAAATGTTACCATATGGCTGAAGTGAAAGAGTTCTCTGTAAGTCTCTGAGAAAAATATAGGACAGAGTGACAACACATACAGTTTCCAGGTTAACAGTTAAGCAGCAGCTATAGCTTATGTGGTTGCAATACAGTCTGGTCTCTGTGTAGTTAAAAAAAAAAATCCTGCTGCCTTCCCACAGCCGCCTTCTTATGGATGTTTTACTCAGGCAGCAGCAGATTTTCCAAGATAGTTGAGATAGTCAGATATGCAAGGGAGATGATGGTGCATATGGATGATGGTTCCTGCTGTAATCAGTCGCATTGTCTGACGGCTGTTTTCTTCCCCGCTTGTTTGGGTGGCTGGTGATTTATGTGGTGGTCTTTATATTCAGTCCTTAGGGAGGGACTGCCACCAAACAGGCTGGAACAGCTAGACTCAGCATTCGTCTCCTGTCACTAACAGCCTTCTCACTTGTTCCTCAGACAACACAAAACAGCCTACCCAGAGAAAAATGACCCCCACCCCACCCAAAATGAATAAAGAAGAAAAAAATCCTTTAAAAGTTAACAAAAGTGAGATACATAGTGAGGCACAAACCAACAGCAAACAAAACAAAGTGTAACAAAGCAAAAGACTGAGGGGAGGCAAAGAGGTGAAGTACGGGATAAAAAAATGGGCCACCCTGGGCACAAGGAAAGCTCTTAGCACCCACTCCCCAGGACTCAACAGACAATAGTCCATCTGCTGGAGACACACAGGCGCTTTCAGTCTGCAGAAAAGCCCCCTCGTTTGGATTCAGCCTCAGAGTATCTTCCACTCCCCTCCCTTTCGACCACCCAGACACTGCCGCCGCCATCTCCCCACTCTTGCACATTGCACATATGCAGGAGATGATTATAGTCCTCCCTGTCTTACGGCCCTGCCTCCAGTTTTTTTAGTATCCACTAGAGACAGATCCTGCTGATAGTTCAAGGCAGACAGGGGCTCTGTTCTATTGCTGCTTAAACCCTTCTCTTTAGCAGACTATTCAGCTTGGAATCAATTAATCTCAAGCCTGCCTGGTAAAAAGCCTGCAGGTGGGATTTTAGTTGAAACCAACATTTTGGGTTTTTTCCAAGAAAATTCACAGCAGAGAATTTAGTTTTAGGTGTTATGAAGCGCTAAATAGAATACTGATCAATTCCACAGTGTGTCTCAAGAGAATTTTTTTTTTTTTATCTTTCTTTTTTTTCCTCTTTACTTTTGAAGATGCATATAATGAATGTGCACACATATGCTTGTCTGCCTGGCAGTCTGTGATTCTGGCTGTTTATTTGGGCTTTTGTTTGAGCAGTGCTGTGGCTGGAACTGAGTGTAGTCCTCAGCGGAGTAGTTAGGCCTCCTGAGATGTGGCTCTGGGGTTTCCTGTGCTCCCTTGCTATGCCAGGGTCTTTAATGACAATATGGTGGCCCAGGCAGTGGCAGCTCCTCTGAGAGAGAGCGAGAGAGCGAGGGGAGGAGGTAAGGCACGGCAGGGGCTGATTAGCGAAGAAGCCAAAGATGTTTACGAGGCTTTACCGCTCACTGTTTTAACCCCTATCAGGCACTCTGTGGAGATTAGGCATCATTTTGACTCCACTAGAGAATATGCAGATTATCTTAGCTTAGGTTTCACACCTTTAGTGATCCCTCAATAATGTGATTTCAAAATTATTTTAATTTTAATTAGGCTGAACCGTGGCGTTTCTTCCTAATTTACACTTGTCATATTCAAAGCAGTACTCTATCCGCTCTCTGTACAATCCACGAGGCTCCTAAGGAATCCCAGGATGTAGTGGCCTGGATTCCAAATGTTTTTAGTGGGTTTACGAAAGGGGTTTTAGTCTTAATGTGGTTGGCAGCTTGCCACTGGTCCCGCACTGATTCGGTTGAGGATAACTAAAGTAATTGCGTGTATGTGTGTGTGTTTGTATGTTCTTGCGGCTGCTACAACCCGAAAGCTCTTGACGTGAAGTAGATTTTAATCCTCCCTCTAACTAAGCTGCCAGCTCTTGGGTATAATTTGAACCCATCCAATCTAAATCTCAGCGTGCCTCTTCACTAAGTGGTAGGTTGTGGACTGCAGTTTCTTTCTGTGCGTGGCAGCTTTTCCTCTGATGACATAATGTGTTGACCCTCCTTCTTGTGTTTTATGCAGTGGGCTGTTGGTTGTACAATCACATAATCCGGAAATAAGTAAGTGGCAGGGAGTGGGGATGTTCTCTTTAAAGCTTAGCTGTCTGCCTAGCAGTGATGAGAGGTTTCAGTGTGAGGATGAGGGGACCTCAGCATATCCCAGTGCTCTTACTCCTGCCATAGCCACTTTACAGGGACAGACTGAATGGGTGCTGGCAGGTCTCCCCCTGTTCCTACTTCGCACTAGTTCACCTCCTCTCTCTATGGCAACATACACCTGTGGGAGTAATAGGAGCTGCGTGCTGACTGCTAATATTGTGTTTACCAGAAAGCACAACAAGCTTCTTATCACTGCACTGTATGTTTTATATCTCAGATATAAATGCAAATGTATTCCTTATGGGGTCTAAATAATTCTCTACTCTTTTTATGAAATACCAACCAAACCCTGTAGTGCTTTGATGGATTTGTGTACGACGTTCAGTGATGCTGCGGAGTGGCTCCATGTATAATAACCATAATCAAATCAGTGCCAGTAAATATGTCTCTTGAGCTGAGCAGGCTTGGCATTAATGTCAAAAGTGTTGAGATGTTGAAGAAACAGACTAGATGATTTATTTGCTGAGGAAATCGCTGTCACAGCAGCCCTGCTCTCAGCTCTTTCCCTAGTGCCCAGTGGGCCAATTAGACCAGCCTCTAATCCAAGGTACAACACCTAACTATGCCACCAGAGAGTGGAAGCATACACAACACAGATCAGCTGCTGTCATGCACATTTCAGTCACTCTGAAACTCTCCTGTTTGCCTATTTTGCATTCTTATCTACCTCCCTTCCATCTTAGTTTCTTTTCTCCACTTTCTCTCCCCTGTGGTACCTGCCACACTGTGGGCCAGTCAGGCAGGATGGCTGCTCGGCCAGTGCCGTATGGTCGCTGCCATGCTCAGGTGATTAGGCCTAATTATGAAGACATTTGTGCTACACTAATTAACAAGCCTGTTGTGTTTCCTCTCAACCTCTTCTCTCCTTCCCTCTTATGTCCCCCCTTAAGTTCAGCCTGTGGTCTCTCACCTGCTCCGCAGCCTGACGTATGCCCTTGCACTGTAGCAGCAAACAGATTGTAATCTTCACACTGTGGCTACACTCCCCCAACCAGGTGTTGACAATTAATTTCATTTCACCTTCATCAAGAGCAACAATAAATCTGAAATGCTCTGACAGTCAATCAGCATGCACTGGCAGTGTGTCAGATATGACAGCAGTGATGTTTGACTCTGTCTTATCAGATGTACGTCTGTATGCTTTCATCCAGTGAACTGCCAGTGTGCATGTACATTTACAAATAGACACTCAAACAGACAGGATTTCCATGTACACATAAAAAAAAAGAGGCCTGATCTTTTCAATCCAGCCCATAATGTATTTGAACATCCAAAAGAAGCTTAACAGAAAGATCTCAATGTTCTCTTGTTGCTGATGGCTTCTTTGACAGTGGCACTATTAGCAACTGGTGTCAGGGTAAGGGCAAATCTGGGCGGGGATGGATGGTCTCCAGGGAGAAAGCGAGGAGCTATATGGTGGCTAGGGACGAGGGGGATGGGTGTCATATTGCAAGTCATCAAACAAAGCAATAAGATTACTGCCAGTAACTGGTTTTAATATCAGAGCTAGGATATTGCCAGAATCTCCACTGTGGCAACTTAAAAATGTCAGACATGATTTAAAAGGTTATTCCAGTGACCAATGGGGAGGAAGAGACAGTCTCTCCTTTTCTGTTTTACTCCTTTTCTTTGTCAGCTGTTAGATTTTTATGCGGTGTATTATCTCCACTTTAGCCATCTTGTCTAAATTCTGACAAGTGTACCAACAGTATCATTTCTCAAATGATTGATCTGGGAGAGAAAAAAAAAATCAAACCATTTTAGCCTCATTTCATAAAAAAATCAATGCATCTCCTGTATCGCTCCAAAACAACTATTTCAACTGGAAGTCTCAAGAAAACTCAACAATATCCTGCATTGATCTCAATGTGTGGTCTTTGTAGTTTCATTTTGGCTCTTGTCGTGATACGAGCCTATTGTGTTCCCTATGAGACTGTGCTATGATCTAAATTCATAGGGAGCCCTCAATCCTGTTGTCTCCCCATGTTGTTGCCGAGGGGGGCCCTGTTGGAACCAGCCTTTCCAGGGGCAAGCTTTTGATACTCACAGGAGCCATTAGATGTCTTGTTCAAGCACATTAGTTCCAGTGTTGACTAGGGACGACTCAAGAGGACGGGGTGGACTGAATCTTAATGTTGCGCTCAGGAAAACCTTAGTTTGGCTTGTAAAACAGGTTTAACTTCCAAAGTTGTGGCTAGGGTCAAAAAGGCTTTAATTACGGCGTCTCCGCTGAGCTTTACATTGCCGTATAAGTCAGATATCTTGCCTAGACAATGTTTTATGAATGCTCATGCACCTGCTCTCTTTTCCCCACTGCTCCCACACATCTTGGCCCCTCAGGGAGGAACAAAACTGATATTCTTGGCACCCCACCCCACCCTCACCCTTCCACCTGTACTGCCAGCCACCCGTCAGTTTCCCTCTCATCGCTCATTTTTCTCCAGTTGGAAAGCAAAAACAGTATTTGGCAAAATACAAAAATAAAATTAAAACAACTTCATGCATGATAACAAAACCTCCTGCCATTACGCTAACAGCTAACAATAATCATTTCTTTCTTTTCTTTATAATGAGAGGTTATTATTTTTTTTTTTTTGCTTAACCCATTTTAAAGAATGTCTTTAACACCTGCATTCAGTGAGTAGTGTGCCTTGGCACCTGTGCCAGGATGTTTTTTTTTTGTTTCAAGCATGATTTAATTTCATCTTCTTAATGGAGAAGTGAATGATACAAGGAAGCTGTCTGCTTCCTCAGAGACACAAGTGTATATGTCTGTGATTTGAGCCAGCAAGCTATACACTGAACGTTCTGCTCTTTTTGTCTCCCATCAGCAGGTTTGTGGTGTGGCAAGTTGAAGTGGTGTATGCTCATTTAGAAATTTGTTTGCTTCATAAATCATTGGCTTTCTTCATGGTAGATGTACTATAGAAAGGAAACTGGCAGGGAGTGAAAAAGTGCTCTTTAAGCACCCCCAGCTGCTCAGCTGTCCTACTCATACACAAGTGAAGACTGAGGCAGTGCAAATTGAACCAATCCATCAAATAGGGTGCAATTTGTTTAACCTTCTCTATCAGATATTTAATGGCTTAGTTATTCCATGTAGGAAAAAAGCCACATATACTGTTCAATCAACTTAAATAGTTACAGATATGAATACAGGTACAAAGATGCACATTGCATGCACGCACACATTGTGACTAATGCAGCACCATTAAAGGGAATAGAAAAGTGCTCCAGAGAAGAGTGTTAGACAAGAACCAAAGAGAATAGAGGAGAAGATAGTATGCAAAGAAACTGAGAAAAAAAAGGTGTAGGAATAATAAAACAGTTTCTCTGGCAGGCATCCAGGCAGAGTGTGAGGGCAGGGTTCAGATAAAAAGAGGAATAGGAGACTTGGAAGTAAGCCAGTCAGATTTCCCAGTTTTTTTTACTCCCCCCCCCCCCCCTCCCCCCACCCCCCCCACCCCCTTG